>MU117985.1:0-15453 GCA_014904855.1 Thelephora ganbajun | reverse complement strand
TTGACTTTGGTGTTGCTCAAGTCAAATCGTCAGGGTTGCCTGTCTAGTTGGAGTAAAGAGATGGGGAGGAGGTGGCGTCAATGGAAGGAGGCGTGGAGGATATAGCAGGGACTGGGGAGGGGGTAGAGGAAGAGGTGGAGATGGGTGAGGAGTGTTTGTGGTCTCCGAGTTCCTCCGACCGTGCTGTCCTCGCTCTTGTTCCGGATTGCCTCGCTGTTCCTACTCAGTAGGGACTCTCCTTATGATACCTTCCTGCTCTTCGTTTCTTCGTGTGTGCGTGAATCGGTTAAGAGTCAGGTGCTATATTGCATGGAAAAAAGGGAGGTATACAGGTAAGCGCGATGACACTACACAGTAGTAGGGACTCGCCAACAATACCACATTGCTTTTGTTCTTTCTACTCAAATGCATGATGGAAAAGATGAGTGTGTTATCATCAAAAAGAGGGTGTACAAAAAGCATGATGACATTACATGATAGTGGGCAGCGAGTAAATGAGATTGTGCCCGTGTGCCAGTCTATCTTGGGGTTATGGGAACACAGCCATGTCATACCAAGTATTATGTCTTTGGTTCTGATGTCTGTGACATAGAACCATTTGGTGGACTTGTGTCCTTGCACCTGACATGTTATCTGGGCTTTGGTAGTGATGGTATTCCAGTTAGGTGAGTCATTGGTGTTGTAGGTGAAAAGAGGGGTGGCAAGAGTGCGAGTTGGAATGGTATTGTCTAAAATGAATGAGGAGGAGATGTAGGTGGATGTTGCACCTGAGTCTAGCAGTGCACTGACTTGAAATGAGTGTTTTCGAACATCACTGATGTTCAGTTTGATGGTGGGGAAAGAGCAAGAAACACAAGAGGGGGAGACAAAGAGAACACATTGAGATAGTGTGGTGAGCTTGTGATCAAGTGGGGAAAAAGATTATTTTATTTTGTTCTTGATATGTTGCAAAATTACATTGGCAGGTGCTAAATCAGTTGGGGTATGTCAGAAATCTGTAGTCTCTTTGTCTACACATTTCCCATGGGAAAACCCTCTGGTTCTCCTTCTAGTTCTTCTTCTAACTTGTATTCTGATGGTATGTCATCTTCTAACTCCTCGATTTTGACTGCGTGTCAGGCCACTCTAGCCCAAACACTCACCGGCACAAACGAGGATAGCTACTCCCCGACAAAAAGGTTCTTGTCTTTAAGGTGCCTGCATCCACAATATTCCAGTGGGTTGGCCTCCAAGAGAAACAACCACTTCAGACTGGCAGTGAATGGTATCATCGGACATATCCTAAACTACTCGGGATTCGACCCAAGGTTTCCAATGGGTGCCCTGGCCACTTGATGCAAGTAAAGTCTTCTGGTAAGGATCGATTTCAAGAGGTTTATAAGAGTGGGAGAGGAAGGGATTGTGTCAAAGGTTCTCATAGCACCCTCAGCCTAAATACCGCTCACTGTGTAGTGAGAGGGGAGAGGATATCTGCGATAATAAGACTGGGGAGCATCTAAGCTAGAGGGGTCTGACTATATACTAATCCCAACTTGAGGGCAGGCTCCCTTGTGCACGGACCATCTAATCCTTCATGTGTTAATGCACAGACCATCAGGGCTCTGTTTGATCCTATAGGAGTTCCGTCGATCCGTGAAGGAGTTCTGTTGGTCTGTGAAGGAGTTCTGTCTCTGTCATCCATCATTTTCTAAGCAATAGGAAAGTGAGAGAAGGAAATGATAAACCAATAACAACGAGTGGAAGGTTTATTAATAGAATGTGCTTGCTCAGCACAATAGATCAAAGATTTTTCTTTGATTGGTGTGGCGGTGGGATCTCTGACCAATCTTTCCCATGGTCAGGCCAATGACTAAGTGTGGCAGGATAAGCAAAGGTCGCTTGGCAGAGTGGAAGAGACTTAGCGTGAGGAGTATTTAACAGTGAATGATCTTTGCCATTTTCCTCAGCAATCCGCTCTTCCTTCCCAGCATGACTCTTGAGAACAACTGCACTTTCATCTCTCCTTGTAACCAGAGGATCACTTATCTCAACACCCAGCCACATATGAAGTATGGCCAAGCCACCAAGGATAGCTATGGGTTTGAATACCCTTCTATGTCATCGGTAGGCGAGCTGAGCGAGTTTCAATTTGTGAGACTCATTTCAGTTTGCCTTTAGCTTGTCAACGGGGTAATTTCGCAGGTGGACAACGATTTCCCTCACCGACAATTTGTGAGCGGATGCTCCTTCGATGACATAGTCTGGCAACAGGCTATTGGGGCATTGATGAATCAGGACCATACTCATTGCGGTCACAACATGGGGGACAATGAAAAGGTCCTCTTCGACTTGGTGTCGACCAGTTTGATCAATCAGGAGTTTGATGAGCTGCACAAGTGGTCGTCACGCAGCATCAGGTACTCGGCCGTCGTGGCCGATCGTCTATGGGCTCTATATGAGCGTGAGCATGAAAGGGTATGTCTGATATACCATATTAACCAATTAAGGGTAACATGTATATTGCATAGAACGATTGTGTCAAGGTGGAGTTGCAGGCCTTGAAGGGGCAGGTGACCCTGTTGCACAGCTGTTTGTTGACAGTTGACTGTTTCTCCTTCGACGCCAACAAGAAGGTTAACACTGAGTTGGAGAAGGATGGGGTTTGGTTAAACCATCACTGTTCCTGCCTGAACGTCCTTCAGGACAAGCACAACGCACTTGTCCAGTTCGTGGGGAACCACTCCTCACAGCTGGATCTTCATCAACATGGCCTTCTTTCCCTTAGGGGACAAATGTGTACGTGCAATACATTGTCAACGTCGCCAGTCGATGGGTCTGGGGAAGCACCATCTTTCTCTGATTCTCCATCAACTCCTCCTCGTGATCTGACTCCTTCGCCTCCACCAATAGAGGTGGAGTCTGAGACTCCAGTAGTTACTCTGGTGGTTACTCCGGTGGTTACTCTGGTGGAGAATGTCATTCCGGTCCCTGTCCCTCTGCCTTCCTCCAGTCCTTGTCGTACCGTGGTAGAGTCATCTACCACCTTAAGGGCCATCTCTGAGACTGAGGTGCGGGAGATAGAAGACCGAATCGTGGGAGCGTGGCAATGCCAAGGAGCTGTAGGTTCCTCCAAAACTCAACGCAATTACCACCCTTATCAAAAGGCCTTAGGACAGCAACATCCCAATTACTCTCGTTGGCTCAGAGTCGAACGGGACATCCGTTCCAAGTTGTGTCGTGCCCGTTGTGGCGTTGACTCGGGAACAGTGGCAGACTCTGAATCAGGAAGTGAGGGGTTATTGGATGTTGAGCGTGATGCAGGTGGTAACCATGATGCCCAACTCAACAGTGTCTGCTCGTCTCCTCTCCTCTGATCACATGGGCGGAGAACTTCAGTTAGTTTTCCTGATCTCTCAAGAGGAGTTTGATTCCCTCTTGTCTGGAGAGTTGGAAGCTGAAGTTCGCCTGGTCGTGGTCCAGGACGTGGTTCGGAGTGGGGTCGAAGATGATGGGGATGAACTCGAGTACAGCAATGGTTGGGTTACGGATTGTAGTGTAGCAGGCCTCGAGAATTCACCGAGTTAGCACCGGTATCAGTGCTAAAATATAACACTTCTTATCTCCTTGGCTGTTGTGTGAGCAAGTTGAAATGGGTAAAAGAGTGTTTATGAAAGTGTCCGTTTGGTAAGAGCGTGAAACTTATAGGGTATGTGGAACTTTTGTTGGGTAATGAACGTGAAATCGTAAGGATTAAAAAGTTTGAAAAATTACCCACCCCAGACTCTATAATCCTGACACTGCGTTGACGTGTTCTGCTAGTTCCTGCTCCTCTTGCATCTTTTTGAAGGCATACTCCATGATTTGCTGGACTTGTTGGTTCAGAAGTCGATCCTTGCACTCTTTCATGAAGTGTCCAGGCTTGCCACATTGATAGCAGGTGTGCTCTCAACTTTCTGAAGTATTCTGAGAGGGTCCGGTGTTGGTCCAAGTTAGCACAAGTGAGTTTACCATTACAGGTGCTTGTTTCAAATGTGGCCATTTGGAATGTAGGCAGTCGATGTCCATTGCATTTGGATCATATTGGGGAGGTGCAGGATAAGTGAAATGAGAGGGTGCGACTTGCAGACAAAACACAGGACACTGTATTTGATGCAGACCCAGATTTCAGGCTTGCTGGTATGCCACCAGGTCTCTGTGCTGTTTGTCATGTTGTCAAGACTGTAGGATCCAGTCCTCCAAAGTGGTGGGTGCAGGGTAGTGGGAGAAAACCACTTGAATGATGACTGGTTTGAGTCCTTTCTTGAAAAATTCAAGAATGGAGTCGTCCATGTAGTCCGATAGGAACTGTAACCTTTTAAACTCGGTGATGCATTCCTCGAGGAGTCCTCATTGTTGGATTACAGCAATGGATTGACGGGTGTGAGCTTTCTCGTTGGGAATCCTGAAGAGGGCAATGAACTTTTCCTTGAACTGATTCCAGTCATCTGAGTAATAGACATTATTTTTGTCGTTCATGACAGTGTCTGAGATAGTGAGAGCCCAGGTTTCTGCTGGAGGCTTGGTGATAAGGTCGCAGGCAGATAGGATGTGGTTCTGAGCAAGATGATAGGTGACAGGTTTCCTCGCATATGTCAGGATTGTACAGTTTTTGGCGAGTGAATTTTCAAAACTTTTTACATCCTTACGATTCCATGTTCGTTACCCCACTGTTTCTCTTGATACCCTACCAATTTCACCTTTTACCAAAACAGACACTTTTGTAAACACTCTTTCACCCATTTCAACTTGCTCACTCAACAACAAAACAGAGAAGAGTTTTATTTGCGGTACTGATACTGGTACCACCTCAGCAACTACTCGAGACCCACTACACTACGATCCGTCACCCACCCATCACTGTACTCCAGTTCCCCATCGTCATTGTCCTGAGCCCTGCTACGCACCACTTCCATCTCATGAACTGGGCGAACATCAGCTTCAAGTTCTCCCAACAAAAGAGAATCAAACTCTTCCTGAGTAATAGGGAAGATCAGCTGAAGTTCTCCACCGACGTTATCAGAGGACAGGAGACAAGTGGACACTGTCAAGTTGGGCATCATGGTGACTGCTCTCATAACCAAGAGCATCCGATAGCCCCTTGCTCCCAGACTCAGAGTCTCCAGCAGCTCCTGACTTAATGTCATGACAGGCGCGGTGTCAGGATTATGGGTTTGTCGGCAAGTAAATTTTGAAAACTTTTTAATCCTTACGATTTCACGTTCGTTACCCAACTATTTCCTCTGATACCCTATCAGTTTCACTTTTTAAACGGACACTTTCGTAGTCATTCTTTCACCCATTTCGACTTGCTCACACCTCAGATTGAATGAGATTGGAAAGGATTTTATTTGTAGTACTGAAACCGGTACTACCTCAGCAAACTACAAATCTACACTGCGATCGGTCACCCATCCGTCACTGTACTCGAGCTCCTCATCGTCTTGGGCGCCGCTACAAACCACCTCAGTCTCCCTCACCGCACGAGCTTCGGCTGAAATCTCTCTGGCCAACAACGAGTCGAACTCCTCCTGAGAAATCGGGAAGATCAACTGGAGTTCTCCTCCCATGTTGTCAGAGGACCAGAGACGAGCGAACACCGTCGAGTTGGGCATCATCATCACCGCCCACATCACGCTCAAAAGCCGATAGCCCCTCGCTTCCAGATTCAGAGTCTCCATCTGCTCCCGACTCAACGTCACGACGGGCATGTCGCATCTTGGAGCGGAGTTCTCGCTTGACTCTGAGCCAGCGAGAGTACTTGGGCCTGCTTCCTAAGGCCTTGCAATAAGGATGGTAGTCACGGAAAGAATGCGACTGTTGACGTACAACGGATTGACCTTGATCCTGTCGTGCCCCTATAATACGGTCTTCGAGAGCCCGTTCTTCCTCTTCGGTAATGACCTGAAGAGTAGTGGTGGACTCAATGACGGTCCTTCGGGGGATACAGCAAGGTGGAGGAACAGGAACCGGAGTGGCGTTCTCCGCAGGAGCCACGACTGGACTCTCCAAGGCCACGACCAACGGGATCTCAGGTGTAGCCGGAGAAGGCATAGGAGGACTTGATGGAGGAGAGCGAGAGAACGAGGGCGCGGTACCGGATCCCTCGATTGGAGGAGACACCGGGCGGATGCATGTGCACATTCCTTCATGGAGCGCAATCAAGGAGCGACGATGAAGTTTGATGCTGTCGGAAAGATTAGCGGTAAACATCACCAAGCTGTTGTGCTTCTCTTGGAGAAGGTTCACACATCGGCAGTGGCGATTCAACCACTCCAAATCTTTCATCAGCTCGTCGTTCGCCTTCTTGTTAGCGTCGAAGGAATGGCAATCCACGGCCAGGAGACGAGTATTGAGAAGGGACACGGTCCCCTTTAACTCATGCAGCTCTCGCTCAAGGCGATCGTTCTATGCGATATATCGGTTAACCTTAATCAGTTTAATATGGTATATCAGACATACCCTAGAACGTTCATTCTTGAACAAACTCCAAAGACGGTCTGTGACCATGGCCGAGTACCTGATGCTTCTGGACGACCATTTATGAGGCTCATCAAAATCCTGATGGTCGATGATGCCAGATGACACAAGATCGAAGAGGACGCTCTCGTTGTCTCCCATGTCCCGACCACGATGGTTATGGTCCATGTTCATACAGGCTCTGATGGCCTGCTGCCAGATGATGTCGTCGAAGGAACAACCACTCGCGAATTGACAACGAGGGTGTTGACTGTCCTCTTGACTAATCACCGTGTCGAC
This sequence comes from Thelephora ganbajun, assembly GCA_014904855.1. Classification (NCBI taxonomy): domain Eukaryota; kingdom Fungi; phylum Basidiomycota; class Agaricomycetes; order Thelephorales; family Thelephoraceae; genus Thelephora; species Thelephora ganbajun. Next base: position 8,679 of record MU117985.1, on the reverse strand, counting down.
GAGCTATAAAGGCAAACTGGGATAAGTTTCACAAATCGAAACTTGGCCAGCTCACCTACCAATGACATCGTCGGGTATTCAAACCCATAACTATCCTTTGTGGGCAAACCATACTTCATATGGGGACGACCATCAAGGCGAGTGATTCTCTGGTTGCGAGGAGAGATGAAAGTGCAGTTATTCTCGAGAGTCATGGAGGGAAAGGGAAGAGCGGATTGCTGAGGAAAACGGCAGAGAAAGCTCCTGGTTAAATAGCCTTCATGCTAAGTCCCAACTCTCTGCCAAACTAGTGCGCTCTTACCCTGCCACACTTAGTCAATGGCCCGCCATGGGAAGCATCAGTCAGCCAACCCACCGCCACACCGATCAGGGTCCAGACCCTTCTCTATAGTGCTGAGCAAGCACCTTCCTATTAATAAACCTTCCATTTGTTATCATTGGTTCATCACTTTCTTCTTTCAAATTCTTATTGCTTAGATAAATGATGGATGATGAAGACGGAGCTCCGTATGGACCGCACGGAGTTCCTTGACGGACCGACGGGACTCCGCTGGTCTGTGCGCAATCACATGGACCGTAGCATGGTCTGTGCGTAATCACATGGAGAGCATAGCATGGTCTGTGCGTCGAGACCTGCCCTAGAGTTAGAGTAGTATAAATGTAGCCTCTCTAGCCCTTGTAGCTCCCCATCTCTATTATCATCGGATATCCTCTCCCCTCTTGCTAGTGATAGTGAGCGGTATTTAGGCTGAGGGTGCCTTTGTAGCATTCAGAACGATCCCTTCCTCTCCCACTCTCATAAACTACTAGTGGTCGACTCTTTCCGAGAGACCCCTCTTACATCTAGTGGCCAGGGCACCTATCGGTAATCCCCTTGGGTCGAATCCCGCGTCGTTCAGACACTATCTGACCAAGTCCTGACTCTGCCAGTCTGAAGAGGAGTATCACACTCCCGCTGGAATATTGAGCTGGTAGGCGTACAAGACGAGTATCCTTGTTCAAGGTCTTGCAAACCTCGTTAGCGCCAGTGAGCGTTTGGGCTAGAGTGGCCTGACACGCGGCACATCTTGGACCAGAGCTCTCACTCAACCCCAAGCCAACGAGAGTACTTGGGACGACTTCCTAGTGCCTTATGATAAGGATGATAGTTGTGGAAAGACCGAGGGCCTCGATGTACTGTAGCCCGACCTTGCGCTTGCCAAGCCCCAATGAGGCAATCTTTGATCTCCCGCTCTTCGGCAGGAGTGATAACCTGGAGAGTAGTCGACAACTCAACTACCGAGGTACAACAAGGACAGCACGGCGGAGGGACAGGAATAGGCTCAATGTTTTCCACTGGAGCCACGATCAGAACTTCCTTGCTAATTGAAGATAGCTGAGGAGCATTCAGAGTCGGACTACAACGAGGAGTGGAAGGAGGCGAATGGGAGAAGGAAGGAGCTGCCCCCGAACCATCAACCGGAGGAGACCCTGTGGTGTCTTGACAATGACACATTTGCTCACGAAGAGCGATGATCCTGCAACACTGCAATTCCAATTGGTCAGACTGGTTGGTCACATACATGACCAGTCCATTGTGCTTCTCCTGGAGAAGGTTGACACACAACCTATGGTGGTTTAACCTTTCCCCATCCTTCCTCAATTCGTCGTTCACCTTGTGTCAGGATTATGCGGATTTGGCTGGTAATTTTCGATTTAAACTTTTGAATCCTTACGACTTCACGTTCGTTAAGACAACTATTTCTCCTGGATACCCTATCCATTTCATCTCTTTTACATGGACAATTTCGTAGCCACTCTTTTCACCATTTCGCCTTGCTCACGCTTCAGACTTCAAGAAGAGAAAAGGGTTTTATTTGTAGTACTGATACCAGTACTACCTCGGCGACTACTCGAGACCCGCGCTACGATCCGTTACCCATCTGTCACTGTACTCGAGCTCTTCGTCATCTTGAGCTCCGGACCAAACCACTTCCGATTCTCGCACCTCGCGCACCTCGGCCTCGATCTCTCCCGCCAGCAAAGAGTCGAACTCCTCTTGGCTAATCGGGAAGATCAGCTGGAGTTCTCCCCCGACGTTATCAGAGGACCGGAGACGAGCGAACACTGTCGAGTTGGGCATCACCATCACCGCCCTCATCACGCTCAACATCTGATAGCCCCTCGCTCCCAGACTCAGAGTCTCCATCTGCTCCCGATTCAACGTCACAACGGGCGCGTCGCATCTTGGAACGGAGGTCTCGTTCAACTCCGAGCCAACGGGAGTACTTTGGACGAGATCCTAGAGCCTTGCGATAAGGATGGTAGTCGCGAAGAGAACGACGCCGTTGACGTACAGCGGAACGGTGTTGATCCTGCCAAGCTCCGACTAGGCGATCCTCAATCTCTCGTTCTTCCTCCGCAGTGATGACCCGAAGCGTAGTGGACGATTCCACCACTGTACGACGGGGAGCACAACATGGTGGAGGAACTACGATGGGCTCAACGTTCTCGGCAGGAGGTGGGACGATCGGACTTTCAACAACGGTGGTCACGACGGGAGAAACCGGAGGAGACGACGGAGGCGAATGGGAGAACGATGGCGCTGCCCCCGACCCGTCAACTTGAGGAGTCTGCGCCCTAGAGCACTGACACGCCCCCTCCCGAAGAGCGATCAGGGACAAGCGGTGGAGCTCTATAGAGTCCGACAGATTGGTGGTAAACATCACCAATCCATTGTGCTTCTCCTGAAGGAGGTCTACACAACGGCGGTGCCTGTTCAACCGCTCGTTTGCCTTCCCTAACTCGGTGTTCACCTTCTTATGGCCCTCGAACGAGTGCCGATCCAAGGCTAAGATCCGAGTGTTGAGAAGGGCCACAGTTCCCTTCAACTCCTTCAACTCCGACTCCAATCGATCGTTCTATGCGATATACTGGTTAGTCTTAATCGACTGACAAGGTATATCAGACATACCCTAGCGCGATCGGCCTCATGGAGAGCCCAGAGACGGTCAGCCACTACGGCCGAGTAGCGAATGCTCCGAGACGACCACTTGTGGGGCTCATCGAAGTCTTGAGGATCGATAAGACCCGCTTGTACGAGATCGAAGAGGACCTTCTCGTCGTCCGCCATGTCCCTACCACAACGGGTATGGTCCATGTTCTTCGACGCACCGATAGCTTGCTGCCAAACGATATCATCGAACGAGCACCCGCTCGCATATTGCCGACGAGGGAAATCGTTATCACTTTGAGAGATAACGGCGTCGACGAGCTGTAAAGGCAAACTGAGATGAGTTTCACAAACCGAAACTCGGTCAGCTCGCCTACCGAAGACATCGTTGGGTATTCGAACCCATAGCTATCCGGGGTGGCCTTACCGTACTTGGAGTGAGGTCGACTGTCAAGACGAGTGATCCTCTGGTTCCGAGGAGTAATAAAGGTGCAGTTGTTCTCAAGAGTCATGGTGGAAAGGAAGAGAGGACTGGTGAGGAGAACGGTGAAGATCCCTCGCGCTTAAATAGCCTTCACGCTAAGTCCAGTTCCCCTCACAACAAAGTGCTCTCTTACCCCGCCACACTTAGTCATCGGCCTGCCATGGGAACGATTGGTCACCAAGCCCACCGCCATACCGATCAAAGTCTAGACCCTCTTCTATTGTGCTGAGCAAGCACACTCTATAAATAAACCTTCCACTCGTTGTTATTGGTTTATCATTTCCTTCCTTCACTTTCTTATTGCTTACTAAAAATGATGGATGAAGAAGACGGAGCTCCGCAAGGACCGCACGGAGCTCCCATACAACGGAATTCCGCATGGACCGCGGAGGAGCCCCGCTGGTCTGTGCGTAATCACATGGAGAGCATGGCATGGTCTGTGCGTAATCACATGGAGAGCATAGCATGGTCTGTGCGTAAAGACCTGCCCTAGAGTTAGAGTAGTATAAGTAGATCCCCTCTCTAGCCCTTGTAGCTCTCCATCCTAATTATCATCGGATATCCTCTCCCCTCTCGCTAAGCCTGGATAGTGAGCGGTATTTAGGCTGAGGGTGCCTTTGAGAACATTTTGACACGATCCCTTCCTCTCCCACTCTTACGAACTCTGCTAGGTCGACTCTTTCCGAGAGACCTCTCTTACATATAGTGGCCAGGGCACCCATCGGCAAACCCCTTGGGTCGAATCCCGCGTCGTTCAGACACTATCCGAAGATATCCCGCTGCTGCCAGTTTGAAGAGGAGTATGTCACTCCCGCTGGAATATTGAGCGAGTAGGTACACAAGACGAGTATCCTTGTTCGAGGTCTTGCAAACCTCGTTAGTACCGGTGAGCGATTGGGCTAGAGTGGCCTGACACCTTGGAGTTCACATCAAAGGAAAATCAGTCCACGGCCAGAAGACAAGAGTTGATAAGGGTCATCTGACCCTTCAAGCTGTTCAACTCTTGCTCAAGGCAATCGTTCTAATGCCACATACGTATTAGCCTAAATCGGTTGATATGGTATGTCAGACATACCCTAGTATGTTCTGCTTCCAGTATGGCCCATAGACGATCAGCTACGATGGCCAAGTACCTAATGCTGTGTGACGACCACTTGTGCGGCTCATCGAACTCTTGGTGATCAATGATCCCCACAGAGACTAAGTTGAAGAGGACTTTCTCTTCATCGCCCATGTCACAACCATGACGGTTATGGTCCATGTTCTTACAGGCTCCAATGGCCTGTTGCCAAACAATGTCATCGAACGAGCAACCGCTCGCATATTGATGACGAGGGAACTCATTGTCTTCCTGACTAATCACGGCATCAACAAGCTATAAAGGCAAACTGATATGAGTTTCACAAATCAAAACTCTGTCAGCTCGCCTACTGAGGCCATGGTCGGGTATTCAAACCCATAACTATCGGGAGTCGGTTTCCCATGCTTGGAATGAGGGCGAGCGTCGACACAAGTAATCCTCTGGTTACGAGGAGAGATGAAAGTGCGACCATTCTCAAGAGTCATGGTGGAGGAGAGAAGCAAATTGCTGAGGAGATAGCGGAAGGCTGCTTGCAATTAAATAGCCTTCACACTAAGTCCATTTCACCTCACAAACTAGCGCTCTCTGACCCTGCCACACTTAGTCAACAGCCTGCCATGGGAAAGATTGGTCAGTAAACCCACTGCCACCCAATCAAGGTCTAGACCCTTCTCTATTGTGCTGAGCAAGCACATTTTATAAATAAACCTTCCATTCATTATTATTGGTTTATCATTTCCTTCCATCATTTTCTTATTGCTTACATAAAAGATGGATGACGAAGGCGGAACTCCACAAGGACCGCACGGAGCTCCATCATGGACCAACGGAACTCTGTTGGTCTGTGTGCAATCACATGGGGAGTACAGCATGGTCTGTGCGTTAAAAGACCTGCCCTAGAGTAGAGTAGTATAAAAGTAGCCTCTCTAGCCCTTGTAGCTCCCCAGTCTTATTATCATCGGATATCCTCTCCCCTCTTGCTAAGAGCCTGGATAGTGAGCGGTATTTAGGCTGAGGGTGCTTTTGAGAATGTTTGACACAATCTCTTCCTCTCCCACTCTCATAAACCTCTAAAGGTCAATCCTTACTGGAAGACCTCTTCTGCACCTTGTAGCCAGGGCACCCATTGGAAACCTTGGGTCGAATCCCACATCATTTAGGACACATCTGAAGAAAGCTCATCCACTGCCTGTCTGAAGAGGAGACTGACACCCACAGGAGTATTGCTGGACAAGTAGGCACCTTAAAGACAAGTATCCTTTTTGTCAGGGACTAGCTATCCTTGTTTGTGCTGGTGAGCATTTGGGCTAGAGTGGCCTGACAGCATAGAAGGTGTCGAGGCATTGCATGAAGGGTCTAGCATCTAGTTGTGCCCCAGAGAAGCATTCTGGCTGCTTCAAACTTTTTATATCACAAGTACCTGCAGGAGGGGGGTAGTCTGTATATCGTACTTGGGTTCCAGTTTGAGCCATTAGAACCAGGTTGATTCCTGGTAGGAATTGATGCTGATGATGGTTTTCAACATTGTCTAGGAAGTCACTGAATTGCTCCTCACTCATTCCAATGACATTGGTGGGTTGAGTCATTCTGGTTTGAAGAGCTGCCAGTTGAGCTTGGAGTTGGGCAAGGGTGTTAGCCATCATCGTCATGGGATCCTCTTGGTCTTGCTCCATGTTTTCAGTAGGTTGGACCATATCAGGTGAAGGAGGCAAGAGTTCAGAGGAGGTTGTAGTGGTGTCAGAGACAGAGGATGATGCGTCCTGGTAGAGTGACGTTGATTGAGAAGGACATTGAGAGGAGGGGTGATGGGTGGCAGGGGATGCAAGTCTAGAAGCTGGTATCATACTATGATTTACCAGGGAGGGAGAAGCAAGAGTAGAATGAGAGACAAGATGTTCAGAGAGACAAGAGAGAGAGTGAGATGGGAGAGGAGAGACAGTAGGTAGCACCTGCCTCAAAGCACTTGTGGAGGGTAGGGAAGTGAGAGCAAGAGTGTCAGCTGCTAGTGGTGAAAGTTGAGGAGTGGGGGCAGCAGTCTTGACAGGGGTAGGGTGAACAGAGAGAGGTAGATTACACTGGGGGCATAGGGTGGTAGATCTGGTGGGTACACTGCAGGTACACTGCAAGGAAATGGACAATGTACCCACCACAAACCCACCCAGTACATTGCAAATACATTTGGAATTTTCCAGGCCAGTTTGATTGCAGTGTTTTCAGTGTCAGGATTATGGGTTTGTCGGCAAGTAAATTTTGAAAACTTTTTAATCCTTACGATTTCACATTCATTACCCCACTATTTCCCCTGATACCCTATCAGTTTCACTTTTAAACGGACACTTTCATAGTCACTCTTTTACCCATTTCAACTTGCTCACATGCACAGGAACATCAAAGATTTTGTTTGTAGTACTGACACCAGTACTACCTTGGCAAACTACCTCGGCATATGGACTACCCTCAATGAAACCCCCAACTTTGATGGACTCATGAAGATCCTTATCCTAAAGCTAAGTCCCTATCGTCAAAACGACTAGCTCAACGAAAGCTCAGGAACCTTCTTCCCTACTCAGAGATGTCACCATCGATCAGCCCCACATCTCTAGTCCTGTTCCGGAAGAGAAGCAGTAACAACCTAATGTCAAATGGTTAACAACCTATCAGGTGGAACATGCTGCACAACGCGTGTCCCTGAAAGACACTGGTTGCGAGACTTCTCAAAGGAATCAATGTTGGAGATAAAAGGCTAACCTCATCAACTGGGACACTCTCAGGAGAAGTTACTGGATGCTTAGAGGCCTTCGCCTCTTTAGCTCGTTGTAATCGTTCTCTCTTCCTGCGCTTCTTGCCCTCAAGAGAAGCTATGGGAACGTTGACGAATGGACCAGTCCAAGCGGATCTACGAAGAACGGGCACACTAGAGGAGGCATCAGAATAAGGACTGACAAGAAGTTAAAGAACCCGAACCTTTGGACATCATACGATTCAGGAATCATCGGATCCTTGTCGTCACCCGACTCCGTTCTAGGAGGTGAGGTGAACTCCCTCTCTAGTGCTGCCAAACGATCTTCAAGACGAAGCATTCTTCCGGTCAAGACGCGATTGTCGGCCATAGCTCGGTAGAAGTGTCTTTCTACTTTATTGATCTGGAATACGACAGGGAACAATCAGTCACCAGGAGAATTCGAGACAGAAGCATACAAACCATTGCTTGCTGACTCTCAAGCAGACTCCACAGACGTTCCCCTACGACAGCCGTATATCGGATGATAGAAGCAATGGCGACATTCTTGGAAGAAGACACATCGACGAGCCCTCTCTCGATCAACTCCAGAAGGACATGCTCATCGTCGAACATCATACGGTGGCGACGATTCTCATCTATGTTCCTAAGAGACGAGATACACTGTTGCCACATCTGGTCGTTAAAGGAACCATACAACTGGAAGACACGACAAGGCATCTCCCAACCCTCCTGCGCTAGGACAGCATCGACAAGCTACAAGAAGGATCAGACAACGACAAATCATTGACGACCCAACTAACCTCTTTCGGATGGTTGGTGTCGAGAATATTCTGATCTTGGTCTTGTTCTATCGCATACTGGGTAATCCGCTGGTTACGAGAGGAGACGAAGACTTTGTTGTGCTGGAAAGACATGGGAAGGAAAAGCCAACAGCTGAGGGAAATAGCGAAGACCCCTCAGGGTTAAATAGCCCCCTCGCTAAGTCCCTCTTGCCTCACAAACAAGCGCTCCCTTACCCCACCACACTTAGTCAACGGCCCGCCATGGGAAAGATCAATCAGCCAGCCCACCGTAACACCGACCAAAATCCAGACCCTTCTCCATTGCACGAAGCAAACACGATTCTATTTCCACACACAATGGCGCCATCCTTTCACCTTCGTCACTTTATATGGCACCATCATGACACACTCCTTGTCATCTGTTTCATTTATCAAAACACCACATTCTTTGTCATCTGTTTCACCCTAACACCTTGACCATTCCTTTCAAGGATATATTAACAAACCTAGGTCATTCTAGACCTTAACGACTTCTCTTTTAATCTATGATGCAACTAACCGCGTGTCAGGATTATGGGTTTGTCGGCAAGTAAAATTTTGAAAACTTTTTAATCCTTACGATTTCACGTTCGTTACCCAACTATTTCCTCTGATACC
>MU117984.1:0-239207 GCA_014904855.1 Thelephora ganbajun | reverse complement strand
ACCTAACGAAACCGTCTACTTATCAACCTCCTGCTCTATCAGTTTCGCCAGCAATCAACCAGGCTCGCTGACGCTCGCCTGGTTTTTCACTGGGGTGGAACTTCCGCTTTCGGTTCGCCCCTGTGGGCTCCGGCCAATGGGGACGTCCGATACCCCAGATATAATGAGGGGGGTCGCGAGCCAATCACGCGTACCCATGTGTCTTTTGTATAGTAGAATAGATGCTAAGGGGCTGTCGATTGCACAAGATGTAGACTACGTCAGGAACCGTTCGGTGTTCTTGCGCGTGCAATGGTAGTACCTGCAAACCCAAGGGTTACAAAAGGATTTACTCCTCACTATACCTCGCTTTATCACTCGCTATATCCGACGACTCCGCTCTTGGTATAGTTAACAGCAGAATGCAAAGATGATGGGAGCATCTACTTCATAGTATAGTAGTATGAAGACGAAATCAATCTCGCGCCGAGAACCCCACCGGGATTCAGGAAAAAGACTTACCCCTTGTTTCTGGGGCGGAGATCAGGGCGGATAGTCGCCACCCCAACTGAAGGAACGGTACCAACTGTATTGATCAAGGCGTGGATCCAATACCCGGATACTTGTGTTTCTCTATACAATCTGAATGACGGTTTACTCAATGATCTTCGCGAATACTTGATCTCTCGTGGATTCGAAACGCAACGGCTTTGATTTCGATTCGAATAGTACCGTATATCTATCCAGAGCAATCCAAAAAGTCCACACAATGACAAAACAGGGCGTAAGTGGAGCAACAAGGAGGACGCCGATGTAAGCACAGAACACTGCCCAAAGTGGTACAAGTAGCATAGCAAGTAAAGATGACGGAGCGGAATCGTGATGAAAAAAGGCGTGTGACACATGCAGGAACGAAAAACAAAGATATCTAGTCGACAATCGATAAAGCGTAACGTTGATTCATTTAGAAAGAAGGATAGAAAACATCTCGGCTTGATTCTGGAGAGCAATTCAAGAAAGAGATACAGGGAATAAAGGATAGAAATGTGGAAAGGGAAAGGAGGTACGATGAATTGGGTCGTTCGAGGACCTACTAACCGAGTTCTTCCTCCATCTCCCTCGCGAGGAAGTCATCGTCGATATCAAACGCCTCTTCGCTCCCATCGTCATCGTCATCCTCGTCGTCATCTTCCCCGCTATTTACCCTCCTATCCTTCGGAGGAGTACCAGACTTCGACCCAGCACCTGTACCATTCTCTGAGGGTGCGAGGGACCCAGCTCTACTACTGCGCGCAGAAGTAGTGAAGTCGGGTGCAGGGATTGTGTGGGATTCCTTCAGCTTGGAACCCGCGTCAAATCGACCTGCTGAGAGTTTCTTCCGTTTGGATAGGGGAGAACGGAGTGATAAATCCCCAGACGAGGGAACGGCAGGATTGGCTTCGGAGGGAGTGAGAGAGCGCAGGCGTTTACGTTTGGATCTCGGTGTGCTGGAGGGAAACAATAGGTTGGAAACAGAATATAAATCAGAATGAAGATTAGTCCTCACCTGATAATACTATTCGTTTCATCCGTCCACTCGTCCTCCGATACGTCCATATTCTTCGGGCCAGCATTCGCACTTCCTGCCGGTTTCAGCTTGCCTTCGCCACCGCCCTTCTCTTCATCTTCGTCACTACTATCCCCCTCCATCCACGCATCAAACTCATCATTCATCAAAGCCCAGTCAATATCGATCTTCAACTCTTCCGTTCCCTCCAGTTCCTTCAAAGCCGCCTCCGTCACGGGTGTCGAAGTCCCAGTCCCCGCTGCTTCTGTGTCTCCGCTGACTCTTGCAAGATCAGGTTCCCTAGCAGTAGAAATTGAAGGCGGGTTATGAATATCAAAATCCCAATCGTCTGCATCCGGTTCCGGGTCAGAGGAAATCGCATGTCCTTCGATTTCTGCATCGTCCGCAGAGTCACTGGATTTCAACTCCTCGTCGCCTTCGTTCCCTCCATTGCCTATGGGCCCAAACCCCGACCCCGGACCCTGCGTATGGGGTGCTGGAGGTGGGGTGGTTGACCGCGGGGAAGGGTCGTCCAGAAGATAAGGAGTCTCATCTTGCCGCTTCCATAGCGCAAGAGAGTCGTTGAACCACGCTAGCCAGACGACTTTAATCGACGGGTTTGTGGTTCGTTGAAGCCGTCGAGCTTGGTCTACCTTCGCTGTACCCCTCTGTGTGACACAAAGGGGAGAAGGATATCAGTCTCTCCGTAGACTCTAGGGATAATTTAAAGAAATACCGGCCTTATTTGCCACGACATGGGTGATTCTCGGATTCAACTCCTTATAACACTCCGCGCCAAATGCGACGGCCATTCGCCAGATATCTGTCGATTCAGGTGGAACATCCAAGGGGATTACGCTCGAGAAAATGATTCGGAAACCAGCAAACGTCATTTGCCTAATGGCGGGGATGATCTCCTACATGAGGACAAGCACACAAAGGGGCAAAAGTGCATTATCATGCGTTTACCCAATCAGCAAAACTGCTCGTGGTAAGAAGGAGTGGGATGTTTGACCTTTACATCGTACGATGGAGCATCTTTATCGACAACACTCGGCCTCCTTTTCCCCTTCTTGGTAACCGGGGAAGGGGGTCCCCTCAGAACTTGAGAGACCCCGTATGCATCATAGAATGTTTGGTGTACTTGATCTAGCAGCTGAAATTCAATAGCATTCGTCAGTGTCAGGAAAAACTCGAACAACTGAAAATAGCGCACTGCCTTGATTCGTAGTAGTTCGTAATCATCGTTCCTCAGCAGTGCCCTTGCGGTATGCTTATGTAGAACTGGTTGAGGGGTCACGTCCATCTTGACTTCAGGCGACTCCGCTCCTTTACCATTAGGTTCACCGGCATCACCACCAGACTGAGTCTGAGCCTCTTCCTTCTGCTCTTGTTCCTCCAACTCTTCCTGCTTCTTTGCGAGAGGCCGTTCTTCCAGCTGGGCCTCCAACGCGATAGAGTTTCTCGCGAGCATCGTCCCCTTTTCTAGCTCTTCTTCGTCCGATTCTACGGGCGTCGGTAATGACTCGTGGATTGCAGTCTCGGATGACATCTCAGATACCGGTGGAGGGGTAGGGGAGAGGAGAGTGGGTGAAGGTGAAGGGGGCAGTGGAGAGGGAGGTTGGGGGACTGAAGGCGTGAGCGGGGTGATCTTAGGAAGGAAGACCGAGTTGATATCCCCGATTCCGACGAAAAAATCATCTACGATAGCGGGAAACGTTAGACGTATGCGCATATATTGGCGATTGCGAACCCACATGGGATGACCTTGATAAGGTTTGGAGACCACTCCCAGACGTCAGCTCGGTCGTCGATTATCACAACCATGGATGTATCACACGGGAAAAGTCGTTGCAAACTCTTCTGTGTTAAACCTGGGTTGATGATATGAGTGTACCGTATCCCGAGCCTTGCGTATGAGGCAAACCCACTTCCACTCTCGTCACGCGACAGAATCCTTCCGCCGAAGAAAACTCCTCTTGGGTCGATGGCCGCACAAACCTCTTCAGCGTATGCTCTGGTGCCCATGGTGTAGACGTGCATTTCGTATTTTGTGGACACGTGGCTGAGGAACTCTTGCCATCCTGGTCTACGAGCGCATTACCGATCGATAAGTCAGCTTGAGCTAAAATGATACAGCAGCAAAAACGCACCTTGGTTTGACATAATAAAGACACCCTTCATTCTCGATTGTTCTCTCCTTCCCTTTCCTTGGACCAGAGGGTCGAGTCCCGACAGGAGGAAGGAAAGCTTCTGGACCAAGTCTGAATTTCTTGACGTCCTTTAACGCCTCCCAATTCGGATTCACCTCGTCATTGGGATCAGGTTCAAACTCCAACGGGGGACCGGCTTCCTTCCCACCCCCATCGGCTACATGGGTGATAGCCCCATCCCCACCACCATCTCCGTTAGCCTCGGTTTCGGCTCTAACTTTAGCTTTAACCTTGACTTCAAACTCTGCTCGACGTTTAGCCTGTCTGGCTTCCCAGGCCTCACCCTCCGAGATCCAGTCTCCAACTGTCGGATCGACAGTAGCATGAACGATCGTCTGGTCCAAATCCACGATCAGGGTAAGTTTCCGTGATTTCAAAAGATGTGCCGCGGTCTCCTGTTCTATCCTTAGGGCCTCTTCGAGAGAAACGGTTGGACCGTTGGCGGAGTGGGTCATTTGGATCGATGCACGGGAAGCGTCCGAGAACCCAGTGTAGTCAAACCTAGCATAACAAACGGAGGGTTTACGCGTTCAGTATCGGATTGAGGGTAGGACAGTGGCGCATGCATGCCGGAGATATCGACAGCGCGAATTTGTGGAGGGAAGGACGCACTCTGTCATATCCTTGCCGCATAGGCAACACAGCCCTCCGAGCTGCATCCCATGCTTACACGGCTCGCTGACGAATAATACCGGTTTCGCCCCGGCCTGGTTCGCACTGACAGTGTCGCCGGGGCGTATGTTCCACTTGTCTATCACGCCTTCGATGGGCGAATCCCATGTGCCGTACCGCACGTCCGGTTCCGGTTCAGGTTCATCCGCGGTGGGTTTGTCACAGTGAACATAGGAGTAACTGAGGAGATTCGTGCCGCGCGATATCTCAGCTGGTGGTTTGAGCGGGATCTTGAGGATTTTTATTGGAAAAGGGAGAGAGGCGGAGAGATATAGTTTTGTGGACATCGTGTAGTGGAGGGTCAAGGCATTACAAAACGATCGACTGCAATCCGTGTTCTACTAATTCCCTCGTCTTCTCTGCTGGCTCCCAGCCAACCCTGGCTGTCCAGATAACTAGATGCGTCGCTAAGTGTTGCGCTGCTTTTTGTCTATCTAGCTCTGGCTGAATCGATAAATATCCCTCCAAAAACGCGGCGTCCAGAGCCTCACTGGTTGGGCCACACGCTGGGTTGAAGTGCCGAACGGTGAATATTTCGGCCTGGAACTGACCCACGTCAAACGCTGCAACGCCAGGTCTCGACACCTCCCAATCCACCACGAGGATCTTCCGAAGCTTCTCCTCTGACCTGTCGCCACCCCGATCCAGGTCGACAAGCACGTTGCCAGGCCAGAAATCTCCCATGGTCATCGTCTCTCTCGAACTCCGCATCTCCTCCGCTCTCTCCTCAGCAAATTTTGAAATCTTGTCCAATTCCTCCGACGTCGCTTGGAGCGGTGGGTCATGAATGAGTGGAATCGAGTCCGACTTGCCCACGATCGTGTCCACCAATCGACCATATGTTGCCCACGCGCATATGTCTCTGGCTTGTGAGTGGCCGTCGAAAAAGTCCAGGAATGCTCGACCCTGGTCAGTCTTCCCCCATACGTGTAGTTTGGCGATAAACTCCCCGAGTGCTTGCCCAACCGCGGCCCCTGTCACTGGCGATGGTGGGTTCGGTCGCCTTAACAACTCCTTCAGGTTCACGGTGTCCCGACCTGCGTCTTCCATGATGATGACATGGTTAACCTCATCGTGAAGGTATATTATCGGAACCCGGGCGAGAGAGTCTGATGGGAGGATCTCGCGCATTTTATTCGTCGCTGCCACCTCGTATTTCTACCCGGGCCGTCAATTATAGTACCGCACTGGTCAGGGTAACATAAAAATCACACCTGTCGTTCGGCCGAAAAGGAAAAATCCTTTGCCATCGGGGTGTACGATTTACTATGTTTCAAGATCACCCCCTCTTGCCCTTGGTATGGTTCCGCCAGCTCGATCCGAAAAGTGAAATTCGTGTACCCGCCGGACAGTGGCGTGACGGACTTTGCGGCCCATGGTGTTGCGGAGAGATATTGCGCGACGTGTTGCGGGTTAGACAAGTCGGGTGTCGTCATCGTTGGCTCTTTTTGGGGTAGGGGGTTACGCTGTCGTGTGGAGGCGGTGTGGGGGAGATTCGTAGATTAGGTTTCAGTTTGGGTTTTTGAGTTCTGCGGGCGGAGAGCCTGTCTTTCTAGTGGCGGTCTCTTCAGCTGACTTTAACATGCCAACTTGGACATTGGTCAGAGTCACCGATGGTCCCTTCGGTTCCGGCGGATCGGGCCTCCCCCCGATTGCCGTCGTGACGTCAGCGCGTCAGCGTTCGCCTCGAATTATGATCGTTATCTGAGAGATTTCTCACCTCCGATCGACCAAGGCATTAACGATGGTTTTAGAAAAAGTCTCTGTGAACAGGGTGTACGACGGCGTACTCACAAAGTACAAGTTCAAGGTACGTTGGTTGTCACCAATCTGCTTTCTGACATCCCGACTCGGCGATCGCGATTGCAGAGTGCCGCGTTGGGGGGGTTGCTAGCCCAATTCAACCTCTTCATCCCTGTCAATGCATCCTTGACGCACAAGGTTCCCGTTTTGATCTACCTGGCTGGTCTCACCTGCACCGAAGACACCGGGTGCGACATGTCGTCCCCACTCAACCCCTAATCCATCTGGTCACTAACCTCTCAATCATCAGTGCTCAAAAGGGCAGTTTTATCAGTCCAGCTGCAAAGGAGGGCATTGCCCTCCTTTTCCCGGACACTTCACCCCGAGGTGCGGGCGTCGAGGGCGAAGATAAGGACTGGGACTTCGGTACCGGCGCTGGCTTCTATCTCAACGCAACCAAACCGGCCTATGCGACGCACTACAACATGCTTACGCATATCACGAAGGAGCTGCCACAAATCATTGCTTCAAACGAGCTGGGAATCCCGATTGACTGGACCCGGCAGAGTATCTTCGGCCATTCCATGGGAGGCCACGGTGCTTTGACGATATACCTGGCATCCTTGCTGGGGCTCGGAGATAACACACAGCCAAAACAGTATAGGTCCGTCTCGGCCTTTGCTCCCGCTTCTAACCCTAGCGTATCCCCATGGGGTATCAAGGCATTCAACGGGTACCTTCAGGGTGGGGTCGAGGAGGGCAAGGCGAGGTACGACGCCACGGAACTGGTTGCAAAGTGCAAGAGCAAGGAGAATCCAGTCCACGTGTTGGTTGATTACGGCAGTGAAGATCGGTTCTTGAAGGACGGCCAACTGTTGCCCGAGAATTTCTTGAGGAAGGCGAGGGGGGTCGGATATGACGAAGTCCAAGTCAGAGTGAGGAAGCAAGAGGGGTACGACCACAGTTACTATTTCGTAAGTCCTCCTCCACGCCAGCGTAGTTGTTCGCTCGCCAATATATTTTCTAACCGATGTTGACCTAATGCAAGATTTCTACTTTTGCAGCGGATCACATCCATTGTATGTACTTCCAAGCTCCACCCTTCACACACTGACCCCGTGGAACTAATTTCCAGTCCACGCAAATTTCCTAAAAGCCTGATTATTGTAAAATAGTTGGTAGGCATTGGGCGTCACGGATAGGAATAAATCCCGAGCCCTGGCGTCGCGAAAGCTATCGGACCGACTGAGAAATTAACGTTGTCGGTATTTGTGGTCCTCGCTCACCCACTTGGATGCTTGGCTCGTCACAGCCAAAGAACTACTCTTGTACCGGTAGGTCGGGGTCTGATCGACCAACTTACCTGTTTGAGTCCCGATCCGCGTGAATGGCGGACTATCCTGACATCAGCTGTAGAGAGTGTATGAACAGCTGAAGTCCGATTACGGCATTTCATTGACTTGCCTTCTATCCCCAAACATAAACGCATCCGAAACCTGGGAATGGCCGGTCCTAGCCCGCTCTCTCGATGTCTTCTTGTTTCGGTTTGGTGCTAGCGCACGTCCGTCTTTCTCTTGTCGGACCGCAATCAAGCCCCCCTAAGGTTATACACGGCGTCACGTCAGTACCGACCTGGACCAGAGTGACAGTCCTTCGAGTATCTAATATAGGTTCGCTCTAGTTTGGTTGTCCTCTGCACCTAGCGTCTACATTTTGATTCTGGCTGATGTCCCCTGGAAGCGTGTCGCAATTACACGTTTCATCCCATGAACTTTCTGAGGGATTCCAGACCCAGTTGTGTGATGTTCATTTCCGAGAATTTGTCTTCGTCTGCAGAAACCAGCCAGGGCGAGTGGGTAGCCCCCATATATATGTACAGTATTTAGCTGCAGGATCGGCTACCCCACCCACCAACCACGCAAACGATGGCTCAGGATTCGAACACCCCCGACCGTCTCATGGAACGTAGCAGTAGCAACCCCCCCAGGTCGATCTCAAGGCCCGCACGACCAAACGTCTTGGTGGTTCCGGATCCGCTCGTGCAATTGACCTCGCCACTCTCGCCCGCCAACAACCTTCAGGTTTGCCATCAACTCCTCAATGATGGCATGCTAATTTTCCCCATCCGTAGGCAAATACGACAGCCCATGTAACCCCGCCCCGGAGCCAGATTCCGCAACGACTTTATGCCCCTGTCAGAATCCAGAGAGATTTCTGCCCAGCAGAGCCCGTATTGTTCTCCATGAACGGCGTCCCCGGAATTTCTGTCGCTCAGGCCATAGCGGAAGACTACACAGGGTTGGATGGGAGGGATGAGGGGATTTCTTCCTTCGGGAGCAGCAAGGCCACCTGCCGAATCCAGGTAGGCACCGCGGTATTCTCATACAAATGTTTTCACCAACGTCATCTCCAGTTCACTGGGTACGATCCGTACGCATCCAAGGCAAGGGACTTTCACCACACCCAGCACTTATTCTACTGAAACACTTGCCAGGTGAACACTCGGCATCACGATGTAGATTGGACGCCGATAACCCGTTGCAAACTAGCGAAGGAGGTTGGGAAGAGGGTGGAGGAGTATATCGAGGTAAATGAGTTCTCTGGATGATGCGATTGCCAATTGAACGTGATCTATGCTCAGGGACAAGGATTGCAAGGCACCCTGGCCTTAGAAAAGATATACTTTACCCGCTTGATCCACCTTTCGAAAGGATCTTGGCAGCCGGAGCTGTGGTGCGAAGATCTTGTTAATATCTCGGAACTCGATGGATAGGAATATCTTTTTGCTCAGGGGACTTGATGTGGATACGTACTAGTGACCCATGGCTTCGAATCTGTTTCTATCACACGCGCTAACATCGGAATTTGTAAATCAACGGTCCAGGTCATGGAGTCATGAGGGAAACACGTTGCAAGAAATCATCCATCATGAATCAAATCGTATGGGTTTTCCCACGATCCACGTTCCTACCATTACATTTTTCATTCTCTCGTCGCGGGGCCGCGCTGTTTACTTCCTTTGGGAAATGAACCCTAGATCGAATACATTCAGAGGCACACTCTTCATGTGGATTAACTCTGTATATTCACTAGAATGGCCTCTTTGGCACCACACCACATACATACAAGGGCATGTGTACGGCGGGGCCAACGGGCATGCTTCGTACGGGAAGATTGGACTTATCATACCGAAGATCTCCTATTTTCTAACCTGTGCCAACGCCGCGAGTCACCGTCACGTAACATACGACACACCACCTCAGGCAGATCATTGTTGCGGAGGGGAGCTGACTCGTGATGATCCCATGGGCTACTATACATCTTTATTTTACACAGGGCCGCGGGGATTTCACTGATATGGAGGGTGCGCGGCGCAAGGCGAATCTAGGTCAATGACCCATTTGCCCTTCAAATGGTTCGCGGTTTCGGATCAATCTGGTGTTCACCCCCCCAGCCTCCAAGGTTCAAGACCTAGACTCCCACCTAGCTTTGCCGCTCACGACTCGGATATGAAATTACCGGTCTCCTGATGTACACTTCAAATCATCCTCCTATCCGCCTTTTCCCTCTACGTTGGGATGACATCATACACTTTGGTCGCCCAACGGTCTCGCCCATCTGTCTGATCTCAAACGCCACCGCGAAGCATCTACGCGTACGTCCTCGATGATACTCCCCGGGTCTCTTGATCTACTACGTAACACTATCTGCAGCTGTCGGACGTTCAAAGCCCATCCCTTCAGGTGGAAGATACTGTGGATATTGACTTCTTTCGACCCCTTGGTCCGTGGTGGTGAAACTGATACTACACTGCCAGGCACTGACTCCACTGCTATATTCCGAAGAATCCAGGTCGGCTGTCCTTCCTTTACAGCCCAAAACAGCTCGATGTCCCAGTTCCGGGTCACGAGCTATCAATACGAAATTAGCGCCCGGTTGTGGCGGGGCGATGTGACGCCTTCATAAACCTATTTACAGCCGTTCGGTCCTCGCCAACTTTTTTTTTTCTTTTGGACGTTGACAGCTGTCAACGTCCAAAAGAAAAGAAAAAAAGTTGGCTAGGACAAGGTTTTCCGGAACGGCTACACTCCGATGACACCAGTGCCATGATGGCGATGAACCCGGGGAATCCTTTACGTGTGCTCTGCATTGCCTTGAGACGTTCTTGACTAAACCTGGTAAGCGGACATGTCATTGTACGGCCTTGCACGCTGATTAATGGCGACCCGTGACAAACCGCCGCCAGCACCAGGTTGGGTGTCAGCGAGCTAGGTGATGGTCTCAGCTCCAAATTTTACTTATACCACTGCTGTCTGTTAGGTCTCATTGCAATCCCCTTCACACGCACGCACACAATGTCGGACTCGCCCCCTCCCTGGCAGACTTACAGACGGTGCGCATAACCAACATCCTGGCGCTCTACTCAGGGCTCTTGCATCGTTAAACTATGGGGATGCCCTTTGGTCGGTATTGCTACGTATTGACGACGTCTTGAGTCTCTTCCGAATTAAGCGGTAGGGAACCTGCACCAATCTATAACTACAAATGCACTAGACTGGGCGACGTGGGTTACATCCGCGAAGACCGTTTCCATTGCCCACGTACGAAGTGGATCTATTACAGGAAACAAATGCAATCATGGATACAGAACCGGACTTCGACATGGATGCGGACAGTGAAGCCATCGCTGAGGCGAACAATATTCCCAGTGCTTTGAGTTTGGCCGTTGGGACTGGCGTATTATCCTGTCTTTGTGGATGCGGAGGGGATCCCTGTGTCCCTCAGTGGAGGGATCGTCGTTTCGAGAAAGGGCACCGCCCACAAAGATGCGAAACCATCCTGTTCCGTGTGGATGGCAAATGTGGGTTCCCACTCCGAGATGCGTTGGAGACAGATTATTCTGACTTCGAAGGTTGTGACGAGCCAATGTTCGCTGAAAATCACAATTACGCGGTGACTATTCTGACGAAGGTGGACGCTTGATTTCCTGTAAAATCCGTGTTGAGTTCTAACCGCCTGATTTTAGTGGCCAGGATATGGGGCTCGGTCTTATCATGTATCTCAAAAATACGGCCCCGCAAAACACAGCTGACAGTGACCACAGATACGAACCGTTAACTGGTAAGTGTCACCGAAGAGGCTTACCCAAGTTTGGCTCACGAGGGAGATAGCGAGGCGGATAGAGAGGTTCCTGAAGATAAATCTGGAGACCAGCGGACATGACAGCCGTTCTGAGGAAATTTAGTCGGTGGAGAAACAGCCTCAAATCCCCGGGTATAAGGGTACGGTATCCAACCTGGTATTGTGGATATTGATCACCTGGTCTTGGTGGCTCTCCAGCGGGTACCTGAAAACTCGTGGACACCACACCTCCGACTAATATGGGACCAGACCTGACCGAGACCCACCGCAAGAGGGTGCCTTCACAGTTACCCTCAATATCCGTTTCGACGAGGCGCTTAATCACAGTATGAATGCCACTCACTATTTTTCTGTGGCCCGCTTATTTTACGCAACCTCGTCATTGCGACCTGCGCCTTATACATGTACAAACTCAATGTATACTCGGGATCTCCCTTTTGGACTGTATCTCTCCAAGGGAAGATAACATGAGATGGTTTATTAGCGACCGAGAAAAATAGAACACAGAAAAGCCAGAGAGCGAGCAGGGTGAATCCAGAGTTAAAGAGACGAGAGTTATCAGAAGAGTACTGTCGATATCCTTTTACGATAAGCATCCCTTAGAGCATCTTCGTCGCGAACGATCCACATGGACCTCAAAGCACCATATACCGTCGCGCGTTCAAGGTAGTCGTAGATCAAAAGCATCGTCACCAATTCCCGCGCCTCCTCACTCACCTCCTCGGTCCAGATCCTATCGCGAAAGTCCACATGTCCGTCTATGATGCGCTTCTTGACCACACCTTCGCCTTTCTCGGAGATCGACGCAGATTCCCACTGAGATTGGAACCGATTTTGGGATGCGGGGTACGCTTGGGACTCTACGTTCTTCTGAGATGGCGCCGCGTT
Organism: Thelephora ganbajun; assembly: GCA_014904855.1. Classification (NCBI taxonomy): domain Eukaryota; kingdom Fungi; phylum Basidiomycota; class Agaricomycetes; order Thelephorales; family Thelephoraceae; genus Thelephora; species Thelephora ganbajun. The sequence goes on along the minus strand of MU117984.1, from coordinate 227,024 downwards.
GGCGGAGGGCTGCCAAGATTTGCAAGAGGAACCTCTCGAAAAATCGAAGGGATGGTAGCCACTGTGCGGGGGAGGCTCAGACTCACAGCACAGGAGACGACGACCGGAAAGAGCGACGCACGCGAGCATGATATATAGGATCACCCCAGCACTCCAGCAGTCGGACGGCATCCCGACCTGGAAACAACCGTTCGTGGGTTGGTCGCATTGGGGTGCTTGGACTTACGTATCCAAGTTTGTGGTTATCCATCGCCAGGATTCCCTCCGGTGGCAAGTAGCTCACGGTCCCACAGACATCTGAAAGATTAAGCTTAACGAAGCCCGTGAATACACAAGCACCCACTCAGAGTTTTTTGATACGCCTTGGGTCTCGCGAGGCCGAAATCTGCAATCTGTGGAGTACATAGCATACGAGAAATACGGGGCAATGAGCGAGGGACCGATACCTGTATGTGTGGGTATGGACCTGGGAGTTTCTGTCAACACGGAACAGCTCAATCAGTGCGAAGCGAATACCTGGGTTGCACAACAGTATATTTTCGGGCTAGTTTCTTCGGCGTGAGTAAGGGATCTATGTGAAGGCTTGACCTCTGGGATTGATACCTTCAAATCTGAACCAAGTAAGCCAGTGGGGTCTCATCGCTGGGGTGAAAGTAGTTATCACCTCTGTGTGATATCTTCTTATCATGAAGATACTTGACTCCGATGAGCGTTTGGAACATGATATACTTCGCTTCGCTTTCGCAGAGTCGATATGATGTCTTGACGTGACTTATGATGTAGCTGAATAGGTCACCACCCGTGCATAGCTGCAAAAATATGTGCCTAGGAAACATTTAAGCCAACATGGGCCTCGATCGCAAATGGACTCACAGGAATGTGCTGTCGTGCTCAAGGTCAAATACGCGGTTGATGTTTGGCTAGGTGTGCAAGGTGATGGTCAGTTAAGAGCGGCGGAGTTGTTCGAGGCGAATGACCTACATGATCCAAACCCGTGAGGATCCCGACTTCTTTGAATACTTTGTTCACCTCGCGTTCCTTCTTTGTCTTGATGGTCTTACAAGCCACCTGGCGATAATTCATTCGATCAAATGCGAGATGGACTGTGGCGAAGCTTCCGCTCCCAAGGCAATGCGACGTGACTGTATACTTTCCGATCGTCTTATCCTGCATTAGAGGGATGTTTGTCAATGAACTCGAATCCAATACCTTTTGAGCAGTCTCGACTGGAGGCGTCGGTTCGAATATATGCGTTTTCTCCCTAGCAGTCTTCAAGGAAAATACGCACTGAAACTCTACGGAAGGCATGAAAACGAGCCAGAGCGGGTCCGAACGAAATTCGAACTTTGTGAGGATGGTATTTCGACAGTGTCACCGTCCATCAGAATGACGGATGTCTTGCGGATACGGTTACCGTTGAGGAGGGTACCATTCGTTGAGAGGTCCTGGTGATGGATCAGTGATACAGGAGGTGTGGGTTATAAAGGCATACTTGACAGGATATGACGAAGCCGTCTGGGTGTGTCTGGACACTGCGAGAAGGTGAATATATGCGCCTCAATCGACGCGTTTCGCAGTATACCTACGCGTAGAGTTTACAGTGGATGTTGGATACCACAATATCTGGTATCACGTATCCACTGGCGCGCGAATATGTCAATCGCCTGAACCCGACGAGACTTATGACTGAATGTACCACTGCGCGGGATTTCGTCCGATAATCACAGGTTTATCAAGCGTCAGGAGTAGAGCTGCAGGGTTGTTCAGTCAGTGATCCTCAAAGCTTCGGTCCGCCACACACCTTCCTTCTCTCCATCCTTGTTGATTGTAACAAACTTCGCACATAACTTGGATGGAGAAGGCGGAATTTCCGTCGGAGACGGTTGTTTCCATGTGGCGGTTGCGTTTCTGTCCGCGCTTCTAAAAATTATGGGGACCATTCAGCGTCCAAGTAAAGCCTGAGTCGACAACAGTGGTAGCTAGGGATCAAGAGGAGTGGTGGTGGTCACGTGTTGCGCACTGTCTTCCTTCCCCTACTATCTCATCTCTGTCATGGTGAGTGTCTCTGGATAAATTCTCCTCGGGTATCGTCCAGAAGTGACCTCTCGCGTTGGCATCAGGCACCGCCGAAACGGAACAACAACGCGAGCGGTCTGGGACGTGCGATCATCAACAAACAGGTCAAAGATTTGCGGGAGCGGCATGAATCTGGTCTTGTGAGTCTGTGCGATCCTAAATCCACAGAACTTGTGCGCTTACGCCCCCGGTATCCCGCAGTATACGACAGACGTCGATAACTCTAGCCGATTAAAATCTGTAACCCAAGAACGTGACTTGGATGAATTTCTGAGCACCGCTACATTGGCTGGTCTTGAATTCACCGCAGGTCAGTCAGCCTACCTCTCAAACGCCCCATCTATGTTTTCCGACATGAACACTAGAACGAAGGAACGTAAAAATTGTCAGCACGCCCTCTGTTCCAAGCCATAACCCTCACTTGCTAAGCGAGGAAGACGAGCGCTCCGCATTGCAGAAACAATCCGAAAACCGACAACGACTCCGAGTCCCACGACGGCCGGGTTGGAAACGAGGCTTGACCCCCGTGCAGTTGGATCGACAAGAAAAGGATGCGTTCCTTGACTGGAGGAGGGGTTTAGCCGAGTTCGTGCCCCGCTCTGGAATATGTTCTATATTTTGATTTGTCTAGGCTTCAGGATCGGGACAAATTTCTCCTCACCCCGTTTGAAAGGAATATAGAGGTGTGGCGCCAACTATGGAGAGTCCTAGAGCGTTCACACCTTATCGTCCAAATTGTTGATGCCCGGAACCCTCTCAATTTCCGATGTGAGGACCTAGAATCCTATATCTTGGATGTAGAGGGCCCCGAAGGCGAAGAGGGGACCGGGAGTGTGCTCAGGCGTAATCTCCTTCTCATCAATAAATCCGATCTTTTAACAGCAAGGCAACGGTAAGTAGTCGGTCCTCGAAATTTGTGTCACTGAGTAGCGAGTAGGCGACTTTGGGCTGATTATTTCGACCGACAAAACGTCACATATGCATTTTTCTCCGCTGCTAATGCCGGTGCCCTCCAAGAGCTGCGCCGTGAAATGGAACTGGCCAAGATGCGAGAAACGGAGAAAGAAGCTACTGGTAACGAAGAGTCTAGTGGGAGTGATGACGAGGATCTACAAGCTCTAGAAGACGAGATGCCTGTCCCTCCAGAAAATGGCCAAACGTTCTCACTGCCCGTGGAAGAGGACTCGGAAGATGCTCATGATCCCCGAACGCGAGTACTCTCTGTTCTGGAGCTGGAAGACTTATTCTTCCGGGTGGCACCGGATCTGACAAGTAGGACATACAGCCTGTCAGTTTATCGAGCTAACGATTTTTCCACTTCAAGCCTTCAAGGGTACTGCTGGTAATCACCCTACCAAACCGGTGGTTGGCCTAGTTGGGTATCCCAACGTCGGGAAGTCCAGCACCATCAACGCTCTCATCGGTGAAAAGAAAGTCAGCGTTTCTTCAACACCGGGAAAGACAAAACACTTCCAAACGATTAATCTCTCATCGGATATTACTCTTTGTGACTGCCCTGGTCTGGTTTTCCCGCAATTTGCGACAACAAAAGCTTCCATGGTCTGTGACGGTATACTTCCCATCGACCAGATGCGAGAGTACACGGGTCCGATTACTTTGGTCATCAAACGGATCATGAAGGAGGTCCTTGAGGCTACGTATGGTTTGGATATACAGGTAAAAGGTGTGGAGGATGGAGGTGATGGTGTGCTACGTGCAGAAGATCTTCTGTCCACCTATGCAGGTATCGTATACCTTTGAATTCATATGCACTACCATTGACTTCCGGTCACAGTTGCCCGAGGATTCACCCGAGCCGGACAAGGTACACCGGACGAGGCCCGTGCAGCCCGATACATCCTCAAAGACTACGTCAACGCAAAGCTGCTGTACTGCCACCCCCCACCCGACGTGGATCCGGTAGACTTCAACGAGGAGACGCGAGCGGTCTCCCTGGCACGCGTAGCTGGGAAGAAACGTGCGCCGATAACGCGAGTTGGAAAAGATTCTGTCACTTTCATCCCTTCAAATTCCGCCCCCGCCACCACTAAGGATGGTTCAACTCCCTCAAATCCGATGATCACCTCCAACTCAAAGGGTTCAAGGAGAGTGAACGCCCTAGACCACGAATTCTTCGAATCAAACGCGTTCGGTGGAGACTCGAGACCGTTCATCCAAAATGGGGGAGATCAAAACGGCACGGCGTTTCCAAGAGTGAAGATGTTCCCACATCAGTTCGGGGTCGGTGACGACGGACGGCCCTTAAGTGCAGCTGAAGTCACGGCACGGATGCAGGCGATGCAGACGCCAGGGAAGAAACACCACAAGGCAAAGAGGACGAAACAGCGGAGCGGGAAGGGTTTTGACTGATTGTGGTCGGGATGTTCGTTAATGCCCATGTTTTTATTCATTTATACGTTTTCCCGTAAACCATGAGGTGCTACACAGGTATTAATGGTCGGACACGAACCTCATACCGACGCAGAACTCGCCAGCCAGCCACCCCATCCAGCGAGTGGGTCGAAACACGATAAGACAATCGGCGGATAGAAATGGATCTCAATGTATTCAGCACTTTACTCGTAGATTTCACAAAGGTCAAGGGACAAGGGTTCAAAGCTATCTTACAGTGTAACGACAAAAGACAGAAGGCAAGAAGAACTCATGGCTCGTCGAATTGTAGGCAAGACCACGAGAGAGGGATGAGTTTCACGACGAATGCGATGATACAAGAACACAATATTGAAGGAACCAGGAACCAATGCTAGTGAAGCAGTTCCCTGCCGTGGAAGCTGGTGCATGCCATAAATAGAGTCAAAACGGGGTCGAAACGCTTGAGAAACCCAATCATCACCGGAAACATCTCGGCCACTCCGTTCAATCATCATCGGTCTCGGTCTCATACAGGACCACGAAATCGTTGTTAGCGGTCGCACCGTTGTTGGCCTGGGTAGGGGCATGAGGAGTAGGAGTGGGCTCCTCGTGTGGATCCTCAAAGGCATCGGAATGTGCCGAGCTCAAGGACGGACTGGAGGGGACATCGACGATAGACAAGTCCGAATCCTCACTTCCGACGTCCGAAAGAGTGTCAGTAGTGGCGGTGACGGTGGTAGCAGCGCGAATTGCAGCAGCGGTGAGAGTAATGGGACCGACTGAAGGGGCAGAAATCCTTTCGGGGGCGGCTTGGGGCATGATGATCAAAGAAGAGGAAGAGATGGTTCCCTCCTCATCGGAAGAATTATGAGGCTCGGCCACAGTTATACTGGAAAAGCACTCAGATGGGGGTTTGGGATAAATAAAAAGGTGTGACGTACTCGGCCCACAGCGAATGTCCGAAGTGATTACCATTTCCATCGTTCAGCCTCCAGTAGCTGACGTATTTTCCAGGGACCTCAGGAGCCTATGGAGGATGAACAACGCGCAGCTTACCATAGAAAAACATAGGACGTACCTTCATGTCTCCAGTCCAGATATCGATTTCCTCACCGGCGGCGACTTTTCCGACTTTGGCCACGGTATTCTCTTCGCTCACCAATTTGTCACCCGCCACGAAAACTAGATGTGTTGTCTCAGGCCAATCACGAACACCGTCGTTGAGCATCTTCCAGGACTTGACAAATTCGGCGCCTGGCGGGAGCAGATGACCATCGGAAATGTTATTGTCAGAGATGAACGTGGCTCGGAGAGGAGGCTCTGGGATAGGGGAGGACACGGGCCGGACAGCCTTCTCAGACATGACTGGAGAAATGGGGGCAGCCTGGGACTCTAGGACAGGCTCGACATTCGCAATGACACATGGTTCTTCAGGGGTGGGTTGTGGAGCGACTGCGGTGTCGGGCTTCGCGCCAGATCCAGAGTTGAACCACTGTGCGAAGTCTCGTTCAAAATTCAAGTCCCCAAGCCCACGTTCAAGGTCCAGGTTTCTGAAAAAGAGTTCCTCATCTGGCACAAAAGTTCCGGGGATACTAGATTCCCTCTCTAGAGAGTTGACCACTGGAACATCTGCGGAAGGAGTGTCGATGGGCTTCACAGTGGGGGTTGGGAAAGACGCAGGTTCTTCAACCAACACGTTCAAATCTGGGATGAGGGGACCGTTGGGAACGTGAACGACCGTGGGTGGTGGCGGCGGAATGGCAGGTGAAGGAACGTTCGCCGAGGTAGTCGCCTCTGCCTGAGCTGGAGATGGTGAGGGAACAAGTTGGGCGGGCGCAGCGCTAGATTGACCAATGCGGTGAGGGAGGGGTACAGCGGGAGTCCTCATCTTCAACAAGTGGTGCGTAGGTGGGTGGAATGGGATTGGGTGAGCTTCACATTTCTCGCACAGATCATAATCGGGGCAGAACATGCACTAAAGCAAAGGTTACAATAAATCGCTGCAAGATATGCGTAGACAGCACACCTTATAACGGGTGCCGATGATCTTCTTCTGGCAGCCATCACAACGGGCGGGGTGTTGCTCACGGCGGTGGTGCTTGATGATAAGAGCCTGAGGGTCGGCAACCTTGACAAAGTTGTGCGGGTGTTGATCAGGAGTAATTCTTTGATACAGGTAAGCATCTTCAAGGCAGCGAAAATGAGTGTCACCTACGCAAAGCACTGCCTGCACGTATCATAGTCAGGGCAGTCCAAGCATTTCTGGAACAACGTGAATAACAGGATGCATCCGTTCGGGAGCTTACGTACGAATCTATCACCATAAATCTGGGAGTCACACATGTCACAGATGGCGTTGTGCAAGACTGGTTGGGATTCGGGGTCCGTGACCTGAGGTCGAGGAGGAGAGGGCCGACTCGTTCCCCTCTCGCCTTCGGCGCTGAAAATGGTGTGGATGAGAACACGACCAGGCTTCTCGATTTCGAAGAATTCGTGGGTCATCGCATGGCGACCTCTCCTGTTCGTGATACAAGGAGTACACATATCATAGTCTGCAGAAACATGAGGACTGGGAAATAAAGAGCGCTCAAGTGTTTCTTACCAGGGCAGTCCAGGCACTTGTGCCTGACACCACGAATAGTCGACTCGCAGACGTCGCAAACAACTCCCGTGTGAACGGGCAGTTCTACAGGCCCTGGAGCATCTATCTCATGATCAATAACGACTCGGGGTGTGGCGGGACCCGAAGAAGCCGGCGTGGCGCCCTGTTGCTTGTAGTTGGAACCAAAGGCCCTGATCATAGTCTCCTCGAAATTGTTCATGAATTCAACCGCGGCGCGTTGAACGTCAGCCTTCGCCTTGGCAACATCACAGCAGTGGGTAGATGACGGCCTCTGAGTGGCTTGAGCTGACTGGTTCGGATCAACATCCATGGGAACCTGGGGGAAGAGAATAGGAGGGGGTGGAACTGGGATAGGGAACTGTGGCGGAGTTGGGAGTGAGCGCTGAGATAGGGTGGCCCACGGGGAAGGAACAGGGGTCTTGTGAGGGGTCGAGATTGAGTGTTGCGGAGGCGTAGGCATGTAATAGGGATACATGGGGGAGAACGAACTGCTCTGGCGCTTCTGCGAGGGTTCTTCCCCAGACTCGTTGTCGTCGCTCTTTCGCTTAGCCGCGAAGCAGTAGCCAACTGTAGGAGAACGAGTGTTATCTTCTAGGACAACAAAACGCAACGAAGCACCGGGCCAGGTCTTGTTGCGATAGACGGCGGTACAACGCTCGAATTCGTCGGCGTTGGTGACCCGAATAGCGATGAGGATGGTGCCGGGAGTTGTGGATTGTGGAGAGAAGAACAAACGAGAAAGGATTAAAGAATGAGTAATAGGGAAGACTCGAGTGAGCTGAAGAGTGGGAGATAAGCATCGCGAATAGGGACCGTACGGAACTAGAACTTACCTGCTCGTGCAGCTGGGTGTAGGTAGGGAAAGAGTCAGAATCAAAAGAGAATTTACGGGTCTCATGTTTGTAAGAGGCCTTGACGATAAACATGGCTGAAGAAGAAAGAAGAGGATGAGAAGATGAGGGGGTTAAGCAAGCGTCGAGGAATGCGCAAGCTGTCCGCTCCGCAGCTGTCACGCCCGTTCCATGTCACGTGCGGCTGCTCGCTCCCGAGATCATCCCCTGTTTGCCCGGACTGTGTTGTCAAGTGCACTGGTATATGGGCGTCCTTGTCGATGTCCCAAGTTCACAGCATAATCATAAGGAGACGAGAAACGCCTCGATTCTCCAGATTTTCTTACAGGGATAAAAAACAGGGAGAGACCTGGCCAATTAGCGACGATATGGAGACTGTACACGCAATTACCGGTTATCGATGACCGAAGACAACCGCAGCCCGGCTTCACACGTCAGATTCCACGCCGACAAGGCGACCGTAGCACTGCACTGCGCCCATTGAAACCAATCACTGAGGATAGATCCACTCGTTCCCACGATTGCTACGTCTCTCTCCCAACACCTGTGCCTGACGAAAGCCCGCTTCCCCCGAAGCCCTTCGTCTACGCTGGTAGTGCAGCGAGCACCGCCTCGGAGGCCTGTGGTTTATGGCATAACGTAGTTGTCTGTGCCAGTACAGCCCACCACGACGGCTCTCTCCTGACTTAAATCCGACGATCAACCCCCATGTCAGGGGACAAACCCGACTATCAACTCATCTCTTCCCTTCGATACGACAAAGAGGCGTTGATTTCCGCCCAGTGGAATACGTCTCGTAACGGTGATAGACAATCAGCGTACCTTCTTCTCTCGTATACGGTGGACCGGTTGACCACTGCTGCCAAGGTTCATTCTTGGGCCGTCCCCGTGGAGCTGGCACTCGACTCGCTCGAGAGTCGATGCGATGCATCCTTGAAAAACAAAGACCTTGATCAACCCTACAAGGTGCTGAGGAGGGCTATCACGCGATCTTATCCTGAGACTCATCGCCTTCTAGATTCGCATCGTCCTCTCACGACAGGGGGAAATTTCTGTCAAGTCCACGCCCGTCCCGAAACTAAATAACCCAAAAGACCTATTTGTTGCCGCTGCATTGAACCCATCCTCCTCCTCGCTGATATCAGAGGCCCCCATTTCTGTGTACCTCGACACAGAGCCAACTTCTCCTTCCCTGTTCACAAGCACAAAAACCACCCGACGTGAGGTATACAACCTCGCTCGAATCCGAGTGGGTATACCAGCCATCGGTGTTGAGCCCGGGACGCCCAACGACGTTCTATTGTACCGCTCAGATGGTCGAGCGATGGAGACTTCCATCCGTAACATTGCGTTCTTGCGAGAGGGTCGATGGGTAACTCCATTCCTCCAAGTGGGGTGTCTACCTGGAGTTACCCGCCGTCTGTTGGTAGAAGAGGGCAAAATCGTAGAGAGCGAGATTTTGATCACAGATCTCAAAGTCGGAGAGACTTTGCTGTTGTTCAACGCTGTTGAGGGGGCGAGACTTGGGAAATTATGTACATCCAATTGACAGGCGTAGAATTTTTTGCCGATGTCACAAGGATCCACGGCGTCGACTGTTCGGCAAATTCCATTATCACTTGGCGCAGCAGCCCACGCTAGGCTAAAACCGGGAACACTGGACGATCTTCAGTTCGAATCCTCACCACTTTGTTCTTGGGATGGGCGAGCTTCCACAGGAAACTATCTGTGCGATCGCCTCCTGCCTCGACAAACATGACCTTCGTAATTTCTCGCTGATCTCCCGTGCTTTCGTCCCCGAGTCCCAGCGCCAACTCTTCCGCACGGTAGTGCTCTACCACCACCGTCACTTCCTACGATGGTGCAGGATAATCACACCTGTACATCCTACAATCCCATCCTACGTCAGGACCTTCATTGTCTTCTTCAGCATAGGATTTTACAATCCACCATCCGTGAGCGAGCAAGACAGTCATGTCGCGGCCTCAGAAATGTTTGCATCCTTCACGAAGCTCGGAGAAATCTTCCTTCGCAACCTTACGCTCCGCTACCCTCACCAGCTCTCCATGGTTTCAAACTTCTCTGTTTCAGCGCCGAGCCTACGATCTCTCCGAATCGAGGCAAGCCAGTGCTCTCCCGGCCTCATGGCTAAATTCATCCACCTGTTCCCTCACCTCGACGACCTACACGTGGAGATGGTCAGTATAACGGACGATGAACCGTATGACCTCCCTACAACTTCCCTTAGCCTCCGAGGACATGGCCGATTCACCCTCTCGGACGGCTACTGTTCACACATCCGATTCCTCCCCCTCTGCTTCAAGCATCTATACCTCACCTTCCTCTTAAACCCGCGGGGGACTCTAGCTGAGCGAAACCCCCTCATCTTAAACGAATTCCTCATAACCTGCGCCCCAACATTGGAGTATTTGACCCTCTGTGGTGAGTCTCCCCCGCCTTCATCCTATACAAGAAATTCTAAAACGAAAATTTCAATCAATCTATGGCCTGAGATGGCCATAGAAGTGGAAATGAAGGTTGGCCAGTCGGTTGATCTCTCTCCCTGCAAGCATTTGCGCACCCTCAGACTCGAGCTGAGGGAATTATCCGAACGCCCTCCATACCTCACCCAACTCCTCGACTCCCTAAAACCCACCCCTCACCTAGAGGCAATCACCCTGGTTTTCTACTCGTCCGGGAGGTTGCTGACAGAAAGCCTTCGCAAGTACACCGATGAATGGGATCCAGTCGACGCTCAACTCTGCCAATTGGCAGAACTGAAGGAAGGGGGTTTACGCGTGTCCGTGGGGTTCAATGGGTTTAGGACATGGCAAATGGTACCGCTCTTGGGCGACTTTGCCACATTTATGGCTAAATTCCGTTGCTCACCACATTCGTTCACGATCCTATGTGATTCCAAAGTCGTTACCCAAGAGATTGAATTGCACTGAACCACGTACGTATACAAATCACCGCCAACGCTTTGGAATTTCGAGGGCTCGGTGTATACTATGATGCATGATGAAGACCCCCGAACCCCATGAAACCCCATGGAATTTTCCTGAGGACGGCTGTGTGCATTACATCAAATTCCCACAACACGTGTGGCAGGTGCGTATCAAAATGATGGAAAATCACAACTGGCACCCAATGACAACCGTTTTTTGAGACATGACCGAACCGAGCTGTGATCAAGCGTCAACTTCCATAAGATCCGCCCCGCCGCACAACATCCCCTGGTCCATTTCCTCGAGTAGGAAATCCACAACGTAACTCTCCTGAATCAGCCTCTCCATCCTCGCAAGGTGCCGTTCCGTGTACGGTATCAAACCATCTACAATCTCCTTCAGTCCCCCAGCCGTGTCAGTCGATTGCTCCGTCCCAGTGAGAGCAGTTTGAGGCCTGAACATCTCCATAATCTCTTCAGCGGACCTAAGTTTCACGATGGCATACAAAATCTCCTGCGCTATCTCGCTCGTTTTCGCGTTAGAATTCCAGTCCCGGACGTACTTGATTAACGTGATCGTGTCTTCGGCGGACATAGCTCTTATCACCTCGTCCACCGCCGAACTCCCTGTGAACGACTTGGACCAGTTAAGCCCTTCTATGTCAAGACCGCCACGAACAGACTTGAACAACGAGAGAAGGCGACCTGGTTGCTGCATCGCCAATGCCAATAGGATCGCGTTACGGTAGTCACGCAACGAGAGGTAGTTCAGGAAATCCTGTTCTCTGATTAATGGGCTTGGTTAGTTAGCGGCGGGCCGCAAAATGTTTAACAAGCGACACAAACTTTGAGACCAACTCGGCCCGCTGACGCTCCTTTTCCATCACCTTCTTCTCAGTGGAATCTTCCCAGAAAGTGATAACAGAGTCTGCAGACCCTGAAACAATCGTCTTTTCATCCCGGCTAATAGCCAGTGCCCAAACCTATGGAAGATGGTCAACGTGGGGAAGCGACTTTACCGGAGTGGGTTTACCTTATCTTCATGATTATCCATTGTCGTAACACACTCTTCCGTCCGAACATCCCATATTTTCACCAATCCATCAGACCCACTACTCACCAGTTGCTGTCCTTCGCTCAAGAAATCCACTCTCAGGACAGAATTGGTGTGGCCCTCAAATGTCTTGATGCAAGTGAAATCGCTTAAGCTCCAAAGCTTCACCGTCTTATCCCCACTCGCCGTCGCGAGCACTTTCTCGTGTCGCCCGAATTTGACGCACCAGACACCGCGCTTGTGCCCCTCGCAAGTTCCAATCAACTTGAAGCTTCCCCGAACCGGACTCGTTGAATACTCGATCTCGTAAACCTTGGCCGTTTTGTCCTGAGATCCGGACGCTAGGAAACGATCGTTCGGTGAGACGTCCAGCGAATTGATGTCCTTCTCGTGGGCCTTGAGGGTGAACAGGCTCTTACACCGGACCGGCGTTGCCAAATCCCGTGTTTCCCCGTTTCTTTGAGATTTAGGGTCGAAATCAAAGTTTGACGCGAGTGGGGGATAAGAAGCCTTGACAACAGCAGAAACACCGGAAAGGTCCCACATCTTGATTGTCCGATCCTGGCTTCCGGTGAACGTAAACTTTAGACGGAGACTCCGCCCGTTTTCATGATTGTCAAAGTCTCCTGGGACAGGAGGGTTCCCCTCGAGGGTATTTTTAGTTTGACGTGCCACAGCGACTGCTCCAACGCTCTCTGCGTGCCCGTCGCAAACAGCGACACACTGCCAACCGTTTGAGTCGGCGGACAGGTTCCCCGCGAACGCTAACGGAAGCGAGCTATTGTCATTCCCGATTTGGATTGCCGCCCTTGATCCGGAGAGCGCTCGCAATGACGGGGGAACCGAAATCGGAGCCCAAACACGTGCCGTGGAATCCTTGCTGCCGCTAATCAAGACGGCGCCGTCGTTACTGCAATCAAGGCATAGCACGATGTCGTTGTGTCCCTCTAGCAGACGCGCATCCAGACCGGAAGCGTCATAAATGCGGATCAAGGACGAATTTACCGCAACGGCTAGTCGATCATCAGCTCTGCGTGCATGGTCGAGGCCCCCGTTTTCTGAGTTTAGGGGTAGTGAGATTGGAGGAGTAGTGAGGAATACGGCGTCGACAATTTCGTCGTTAAATCCGATGAGCTGGCGTTGAAGCGAGGCATCAAACAAGGCGTGAAAGAGAATGTTCTGATCCGCGTGTATTGAGACGATGGTGGAATTGGTTGGGAGGTAACTGGGAATTTTTGATGAATGAGCGAAAACAGAAAATCAAATCTCCACAACAGTGGGGACAGGCGGATCGCGGGGGAAGGAGGAAGCTTACACGGCATCGAGAATTTGTCTTGACTCGTCCTTGTCATTAGGTTTTTCGTTTCCAAGGGTTAGCAGAGGGGTGCTATTGTTGGTGTCCCAAATCGTGACGACACCCCTTGCTCCTGCAACAAAGAAGCGGAAGCCCGGAGACGTAGCATTCTTTGAAGACCCAGCAAGCCGTTCTTCGGGGAAAAGTAGACCTGCAGCCTCGACATGGTCGAGCACAGGGATCGTCTTCACCAGCCGAGGTTCTGAAGGCTTTTCTTTTCCTTTACTGGCAGGTTTAGAGGCCCGTAACGGAGATATATCCCAGAGAAGCACTACGGAGTCGCGGCCGGCGCTGAGCAACCACTTTCCATCCTGGGAAACATCCAGTCCCCTGGGAACCGAGACATGGCCTTCAAGGACAGCTTCCGGTTTGGGACGACCACTGGCCCTCGCAACAGTAGCACCCAAGTCAAATATTCGTATCTTGGTATCGACAGACCCAGTGATGAGCTGCATCTTTACATCACCTGTCGTGATCGACGAGGGATCTCGGGGGTAGTTAAATGCGAGCGCGCTGACTACACCCCCGTGGCCCTTGAAGACATGTGTGATGTAACCCCTGTGGATGTCCCAGACCTTGACAACCCCATCTGCAGACCCAGATGCGAGATACGTGGACGTGGGATCAACCTTACATACATGTATAGGGGCCTCGTGCGCTCTCGAGATAACGCGGTCAGGGTGGACGACGTTCTTTGCATCCGAGTTGGTCTGGAGTGATTGGGATATTGGAAGTGTGAAAATTCGAAGGGAAAGTGAACCCGAAAAGACGAAGAGGTGCTTCGAGCATGGAGATACCGCGAGAGAACTGATCGGTTCCGTGTCCTTCACATGGAAAAAAAATTACGAACATAATCGGTCAGCAAACTCATGGTGAATGCGTGGTCAAGGAGCAGCTGAGAATAAGACGTACACCAGCGAAGCGACAGAGTTCCCTGCCGGACTGTATGTCGGTTAGGACGACCCGTTCTCCTACACAAGTGATCACTCTTGTGCCATCTGGGGTGAGGCCGACAGGGCCAGCGGTGTGCAAAGGGCCAATAACCCTTTGCCTGTCATAACTGGAGCGTATGCCGGTCAGCAGTGCGTCGCGCTTTTCATCGAGTAGAAGGGGAGGAGAGGAGAGCCACCCACAACGTCTTGAAGCGAACAGACATGGAATCAAAATCAAAATTAATTTCTCGCACGAAGAAAATTGCGGGACGGATCGAAGTTCCCAAATCCAGTAAATCGGTTCCCAAACTCGATGCTCGTAAAATACAGAAAACGATGTCTAAGGATGGTACAAAGTGCGGGGGATTGAATGAAGGGAAGGTTCTACCGTATCGTACAAAAAAAGGTCCTCCTGATCAATGCCGTCGTCTGTCCTGCAATGACGCTTCTGCGATTTGGCGCAGCCGTTGCTGCTGATCAGCGATGCGTTCGGCCTCTTTACGTCTCCTCTCTGATTCTTCATACTTGTTTTCCATACTCCGGAGTGCGGCCCTGACCCTCGACGCTTCAGCATGCGCCTCAGCCAACTGATCCGACATCTTAACAGACACCGAAACTGCATCTGCGGACTGTTGTCTTAGGGACTGTACTTCCCTCTGCAGCCTCTCGATAATAGACCGGTGGTCGGAATTGTCCCGGATATCGTAATCAACGTATCCACTCGTTCCGTTCGACGACGACGAAGGTCGACGGATATGGTGATGTTGTGGCTGTGGTTGCTGCGTCTGTTGAGACGCCGGCCGAGGAGGGGAGTCATGAGAAGGTACATTTTGATTCCGCGGCGTTCGAGAATCACGCCCAGGGTTACTCAAGCTGGAGACGGGCCGAAGGAGGTAGGGTGGCTGCCTGTCCCTGGGGTCTTCCTCCTCACTATCGTCGTAATCACCATCCGATAGCCGGTGATCTTCCACCGGCATATCGCTATACACAATCTCGTCGTCGTCGCCGCCGTAAGTGCTTGGCTCGCCAGCTGACGTTTTTGTGCTGCTGCCCTCACGAGCAGACCACGTCGGGAGCTGACAACCGGGAGGGTAGCCATCAGTAGCTGGAACCAGCATCATTGCCATCGGCGGTTGGTCAAATACCATCGGTTCCTGCTCTGGGTACTTCCTCGGGCGACCTCGTTTTCTCGGCGGCGGCGTAGGATCCAATTCATCATTGGCATCTTTACGACCGCGTTTCCTAGGACGTTTTGTGCCAGGAGGGGCGTCCAGGTTCACAGTCCAGTAAGACCCAACTCCAGGGTCCGTAACAGGCCGAGGTTCCCGTTCGAAGAGGAGGTTCAACGAGAGATGATGTCGGACAGATTGCTAGGGGAGAGAGAGGAAAGAGGAAATGAGCATGTGTTATCAATGCTGCGGGCCGTCGCAGCGTGTTGCGTACCTTCCATGCGTTACCAGCTGTTTTATACCAGGGATATTTATTCTCCATGGCGGCGTATATCTCACGGATCGTGAGCTTTTTGTTCGGGCTGCCCAGGATAGTACACCTGAGAATAACGGGGAGGGTATGGGGCGGTCTGCCATCCGTATCCCGCAAGCAGTGCAAGCTTGATGGGCAATGAGGATGCTCCTTATGCTCTGCCGCATGACTTACATGAGCGAACCCCGAAGCACGGGGAACATATATGTAGAGCTCACCGGGTACTTCAGGCTTAGCATAGTAGTAAGAATCAACGGGGGAGGAGGATTGGTCGTCGACTTTACTCCTAGCCGAGATAACCAGTCAACGCTAAGTTACCTCGGGCATAAAGGGGAACCAGGGTGGGGCAGAGAAGAGCAGATGAACCTACCTTGGTGCGGGGGTCTGAGGATGATTCAGTATTCGATTCAGGGACATGACGGGAAGGTCAGGTAGTGATGGAGAGGGGGGGAGGAAAGAGACGGCGGGGAAAGGAAGACTAAGAGGGTACGTTGTCGACTTTGTTCAGTCTTTTTCTGGACGGCAACGGAGACAATACACGTTTCTTTTTTTTCGAAGGATCAGTAGGTCCCAATGTATGATCCATATTTCAAAAGATCCGTTTGGACCGATTCGGAAAAATGTAACGTTTATTCCGTTTCGGATAGGGGGGACCGCTGGGCTGGTTACGGGCCACGCCCTAACCACGGCGATTGCCAAAACGTCGGGGTGGGATAAAAGGAGTCAGGAAGATTTGGCGTAGGGTCGGGGTCGGGAAATGAAAATACGTTTTACCTTTCATCTAAAAAGAGACTATACCGCCGAGGGCGTCTGAGACGAGGAGAGTCGCAGGGAAACCTAAATGAGAAAGGCAAGTTTGGCCGTGGGTCGTGCAGCTAGCCGAATATTGGGTAGCCCCTCTCAAGCCCCATGAGGGGAGGTCGATGAAAGAGGCAAGCCGCCACAGGACGGTTTCGAATCAGAAACCTTAAAAAATCGAGGCAGCTCATTGATCAATCGATGGCTCCCGGTTGCCGGTCAAAGAGGGTGGGGACAAACAAACAAAAGGGGTGTCAAATCCATTTGATTGAGAATAAACAGAGATACACAGAAACCGGCGAGATCAGTGCGCACGCTGACCAGGCGGGAAGAACAATAAAAAGATCATGTTCTAGATTCGTAACAACAACAGATCCCATCTAGTGGGAAACTTTCCATAAACAAATAATTATATATCGATACACAGTCCCATCTTACATCATATGTACAGCACCAATCAGTACGTATACGTACACCTGTAGCTATAGCATCTACTGCCTGCCAGTAAGAGAAACTTGGAGAAGAAACCACACCCGTTCCTACTCGACCATGCCCTACATCAAGTCCTGGAGATTGTAGAACAGGTTGTTTTGTACGAGCCCTTCTTGCGGGGACGGCACCACGTAAGGGAAACCGCCGACGTTGATTGGCTGCGGCTCGTAACTAGCGAAGCTCGGGTCCATCCCCAGGTACGACGTATCCAACGGCCACGAGTCGCCCAAGAACCCTTCCGGCGGTGGCTGGATTCCACCCCCCTGATCACTGAATTGGGGAGATTTGGGCCACCATCGATAACCAGGGAAGTACGAGTTGGCCGAGTCAACAACCCCTGGGTTGACGTCTAAACCAAGGATGTGGGCCATCAATTGGTTACTGAGGTCCTGTACTCCGACGTGGTCCCCAAATCCGGCAGTCACTTTGTTATCGTGGGCCGGTGGGCCAATCGCCTCTCTTGGTAAAACTTCTGATAGCTGGTCTTTTTCAAAGGCGTCTGATGCTGGACGCTTATTACGTCCTTGATTGCCAGATGATGTGAATCCCTGCAAGTTGTCGAACTGTAATTTCACGCCGTGCAGCAAGTCGTAAGACCGTGAGGACGCCGGCCACGGTTTCTAAAACGATAACCCAATCAGTCAAAACTTTAACACCCCAAATCGAGATTAATCCGAAACACGCACCTCCAAATCCTTCAACGCTAACAGACACTGTTGGAGTCCCAACGACGCTTGTACATTCGTTGGTGTAAGGCTCACTATCATGTCGCCAAAAAACCAACCGTCAGAACTCCCACCCCACACAAGATACCGTAATAGAGATACATACGGGTAACGACGTGCATGATTCTATAGGCAGAAATCGATGAAATCAGCCATCAGATGCATTCATTTGGAAAGATTTTGACACGTACCCAGCGCTGAGGAGAGCTGGAGTAAGGAATGGCGAGGCCCGCATTAAGCCATACTTTTCCCGATAGGACGTGACTATGGAAAAGGGGTCAAAACGTGTACTTCAGGAGAAGGCGTGGTTTAGTAGCCGGTATTCACCCGCGGTGGATATGCGAGAAGCTGCGGTTTGACACAAATCAAATGCTTTCAAAGCAAACGGATCCGAACATTTCGCCGAACTAAAATTCCATGTCAGAAATGAAAATACGAAAGATCCGTCCCATTGGGCCGCAACTACTTACTTTCTCCAGTTCGGAATACTGCAACCACACGAACATGCGCTCGCTTAATTAAATCGGCAAGCAAACAGGGGAAAACGGGGGACTTACAAGGCACGGTGCAGAAGAAGCACCGTAGACCAATACGTGGTGTGAAGACGTAAGACGTGTGGTGGTGGAATAATCCGCTTGCTGGCTGGCTCATACCGCAAGGTCTCTGGAAGCTCATAGTACCATTGATCTAGCTGAGCCTCCAAACGAGCTAACCACGTCCGTCGTGGAATCCGACTTGTAGACTTAACGGGGTAAATGTGATCTGCCACAGATCCAATGATAATTGCTGTATCCGGGTTTCATCAGAACCGAAAGACCAGGACGAGCAGGTGCTGTAGGAGAACTTACACAATGACGCCCAGGCCCTGAAGCAGCTCAGAACAAGTGCCGGACCGGGAACATGATCGATCCCCTGATGGGCAGGAGGAGGCCAGATCTCTGTCTCCTCCTCCTATATTAATGAGGTCAACATAATGTTCCAGACGCGATTGAGTAAGATGTTAGATGTGAAACTTGCCTGGTTAATATCTGGGAGCGGTGTATCAAAATCGCCTTCGCGAATGATTGGATTGCGGCCTGTACATCCAAAGTCAACGAGGCGGCGCTACCATTGAATGGAGGCGTATCTTACCCATGTAGATAGCATAATACCTAGAAAGGCAGCGCAGGTTTATTGGTGCTCAACCCGAACACAGTGGGGGGAAAGCTTACTTGTCGGTAATGCAGCAACTCCACCAGATGCGCTTTCGAGATTCCATCTCAGCTGGAGACAGGATATTCTTCCCGCCTACCTTCCAGTCTTCCGTCGATCGATTCAGCCCCAGATCAAGAGCCTGACAAACCCAAGGTCAGAGGATCGTAAACATTACGAAGTGATTGTGTCGCATTTACCATTGCTTTGGCCATGGCCATATAGAGCCATCCTTGCTCCATCGAGCCTGCACGGAGATTAACTCCGGGCATGAATAATGTCAGAACTGAAACATACCGATTCCGAATTCCCTGATTCCGAGTAATAGGAGGGACTGAATGGTCGACGTCCTGCTGTACCGGTAAACCTTGTCTGTGCAGTTCGGCTCCATGTGAACAAAGGGTCATGCAATCTCGGTTAGTTATGACACTTACTCAAGATCTTTTGAGCGTCGGCCAAATAGGTCGTTCCATCCTCTTTCTCATTGGTCGCGACCGTATCAATGTTGTCCAGATACCTTGCGGCTATCGTGAACATCGACAGCAACAAAAGCTTCGAGACGTTCTGTTTGGCCTTCGATGTATCTTTCGATGAGTCTTTCGAGTCGTGCCTATCAGAATTTCATTATAGAAGCACCTATCAGTGGCTGTCTATGAAAGGCGCGAAGAACAAGAAACAAAGGCGGGGGGAGGGAGGAGGAATCTGGGAGAAAGGGGAGGGAAAGCGATGTTCACGTACCCATTGCGTATCGCCTTCCAATCTGCCAGGAACTGCGCTTTATGGATCATTGGTAACGAGGGGTGCATATACGTAAAATATAGATCGACGAGGTGTTCTTGGACATGCATCAGAGGCATTGCGACGTCATGTTCCTCTTGCAGCAAATACGCAACATCTTCTTTGGCGGAGGGCCATTTGCGAGCTCTTGGTAGGTGCCATACACCGCCTATCACCGGCACATAGGTGAGCAATTGAACAATGGGGACGAACACCGCGGGGGTTTCCGACAAAAAACTCTACCTTCATTTCGGTGGTCAGTACGGTCCGAACGTCCCAGAAGGTGAAGTCCAGATGTTTTGCCGTGGAAGCGAACCTGAACGGGCCGATTAGAATGAATGAAGGGGTGAAGCGATACGTCAGACCACGACTTTGAATCAAAACTGCAGCCGATCATCAACGCACCTCCTGGGATTCCCCATCCAGTGAAAGCTGTCCGAAAGCCTTGAACCCATCCTCGTGAGCAGGATCATCGCTTGACGACGCGTCCATCGTGTACATTCCGTCCCACGTTTGAGTTTCAGTGGAAAAACCAATAAAATCAGAGTTGAGCCTCCTTCGTTGATTGGCGTGGTCGGAACCCTCGGTGGAGATGGAATGTGATCCCGGTGAGCTTACGGAACCCGCTCTGGAGTATGCTGTCTCACTACCGCTACCGGGTGATGAACGTGAGCGATGGAGGTCTAGGTGCTTGCACAGACGATCCTGCCATTCGACTGTTGGTGGTGGTAACACGATACTGCTGTCTAGAAAAATACCCTTTACCCTCGCTGCACACAAAGGGGGACACGAGGGTAACACCCACCTTCGTTTGAAACGAACTCGCGTGTTACTCGTGATTGTCGCCGGGCCGAACGGGTGTTTTCCTTGGGGGACTTTTCGCCATGTGTATGAAATCCCCGACCAGCGGGACCCTGTGATGTCATCGTTTTTAACTGTGGGCGGTCAAAAGAGAAAAAACGGGTGCGACGTACGAATCTACCAGCATCGACACGGTTCAGGATTGATCTCGCGAGTTCGTCTTGTCTGAGGTCGGAAACGAGACCGAGTGCTCGAGGGTTATTCGTTTGCATAATGGCGCCGAGGAGGGCCTCGAAATGTTGCATGCGTTGTTCGATGGCATTGATGTAACCCTTGGGTGGTCCACGCTTGTAGCTGGGGCCTGTAGCCAAACATGCGTGAATATGTGAGACGTGACCGTCGAGGATCGCCAACAAACCTGCAAATGTGCAGACTATGACGTATGTGAGCGCCGGTGAGTATCTCAGACAACAGGTGTGGCGACGACTCACCAGTGTCCATGGAGGAACAGTTTGTGCATAGGGTATCTGAGAGTCGTTCGCACTTGCTCTTGGTCTTTCGGCATTGGTCGCAGGCTAAGATGGGGGTAAATGATCAGGATAATAGTTGAAGCGGAAGCAAAACGCTTGACTGACCTCGGGTGCTTCTCCTCTTTCTCGAGGCTGCCTCATCGTCGGAAATATCAGAATTTAAGTGGGACATCTTGCACCGGATGGTACAGATAGAAGAGGAGAGTCTTGGGGGAGTAAACGGGGACCGGAACCGCGTTGGCCAGACTTGATAAAGCCCAACGGGATCTTTTGACTGGTTGCGAAGATCATGACGCAAGGTCGGTCCGCATTGGCCCTCGCTTAGGGCGGGTATATTGTGTTATTTCTGACAGAAACGGCTATTTGGTACACTGCGATGATGCAACATAGATCGGAATTGTGCGGCGATTATCTACTTCAACGGAGACCAAGGGAGTGGTGTCAAAATGTAGGCGTCCATCGACTTGGCGAGCAGAGCAGTCTGTTCTCATTGACGACATTAAGCTTTCCGTGGATCACGGATAATCGGGCCCTCGTACCTTTGACACTGTCTCGGCCCAACCGTCAACTTCCCACGCCTTCTGCCTCGTCTCCTTTCGGGTTGTCAGGTCCCTGTTCAACGGAGACAGACAATTTTTCGTGAGCGATCCCGGTAAATAAGCCGGTGCAAAACCGTGCGAGTATGCACTTACGGGAACTGCCACATGTGATGAACCTGGTGCAGCCGGCCAACTTGAGAGAACCACGCTCCGATCGGAGAGATGAATTTGCGGCGAGCCTCAATTCCTCTTCTCCTAAACGAGTAGGCATAATCACCCCTCGTCAATCAGCGTTCGACGACATTCGAGGATCACATACCATGCGTTCTCCCATTCCAGAAGGGTCCCTGGATTCAACTAGCGAATTAATTGTTAGCACCCAATGTGACCCTTACCGGGCGACAAGCAGGCTATTGAATGAGGTCATACCTGATACGTCCTAAGCTCGAAGACGCCGCCATGAACGTGCGGCGGAGCGGTGGGCATGAATGCAAACTCCTGATTCAGTTGTAACGTGCGCGAAGTCAAATATGGTAGCATTCGCTTGTATCTAGTTTGATGCTGTGAAACGAGAAAGAGACGTCATTATCCCGGTTGCAACTGCGGAAGAGGCGGACCTGCTTACCTCAGAAGACTTTATGAGTTGCGCTGCCTTGTCTAGACCGCGATAATTCTCATATTCCAAAATATGGACTAGGGAACAAAGTTGAGTCCACCGGGAGAGTTGGCAAAATAGGAGTCTAGTCTCTTACAGAACGTGTCTTGTTCGCCAACCAATGTCTCCCAGCTTCCCGAAAGCTTGACCTGTAGCTCAGGATCGCTAATAAGCCCGGTGTAGTACTCTTCTCTGCGTTTTGACGAGACGAGCATCAATTATATGCAGCAGTGGTTTACACAGCAGAGCACTAACGCAGCTTTCTTGTAAGCCTCAATGTGGTCAGGTTTGACCTTGTGGGCTATCGGAAGACGACGCGCGATGTTAGCTCCGGGCTCAACGGTGGGGCGAAAGAAATTGCTCCAGCGACTTACTCTCAAACCCGTGGACATACTTTCCCCTAGCGACAATCGCGGAGTGTTGCTGGATCTCGGCCTCGCCAGCCTTCTTGGCTTCGGGCGATCCGTGTAAAATGCTCTTCGGGAGTAAATTTCATCAGAACCGAAACAGTGCGGGGCAAACCGCGGAAATGCGTTTTTCATCACCTGCACCGAAATCCCACGTCTCATGGTCTTCGCCAGCACCTGTGCTGAGTTAGTCTTGAACCTTGTAGCACAAACGAGGGTAGAAAGCATGATTTCCAACGGGCTTCAAGAGCAAGCGTGTGGGGTTTGCGAGAGATCTCAGTCGCGGGATGCCACGTGGGGTAGTCACGGTGGGTCTGCACGGGCGCTCATCGCAACCAATGGCGCGAGCTCGAAACGTTACAACTACAACGATCAAAGCTACATTTGCTACGACTTAGGCAGAGACAACCTTGCCCAGATCTCATGCATCCTCCAGGGCACCGCTTCTTCCAAGCTCTTCAGCGTAACGCGCAGGTACCGTGCAGATGACGCATCTCCGTGTAAACGGAACGAACATTCCATCAACTTTCCCCCATACAGTTCCGTAAGCTTGTGGCAGGATGGTCGGGTTACAGGCAGAGACTAAGGGAGACGTTGGTTCGGATTCTTCGTGGAGCGTAAAGTTGTGCTGACCCATTGGCGTTCATCCTGAGAATGATCGACCTGAACTCTACGTAACAGATCTGCAGTCGCTGTATCAACGAGAAAAGCTATCTCAATCTTTGTGCTTGGAAGCACGGGTCCAACTTGGCCGGTCAGGTCCAGCGTGAAAGAATCTCCGACCTGTGCGTCTAAACACCTTTAACTAGAGCTCGGAACTACATCAGCAGAGAAGCTACCTTGTTTGCTTTCAAAGTACGTCCTTGGGTCTGCATCTACCGCATGGGATAACGGATATTCTAGTGATTCTATCACTCTTGAAGGGTTCGAGGCCATGGGAAGCAAATCTTTGGCAGTTCCAACTCGATGAGTGTGGTGGTTCAAACACACGGGAAGCGACACGGATAACAGACACGGTCGCTTTGAGCAGACAGCATAAGCCGTGTCCCGAGGAGGGCTACCCCGTACATCGTTTAGAACGTAGGAATGACCCCTCACAGAATCGAGAAACTCGTCGAGATACGCCAACGCCTTCCCCTGGGACGATGGCTCAATGAATGCTGGTGAACAAGTAAATTGTGCTCACGATGTGCAACCTGTTCCTCTGTTCACCTTCTGTACCGACGGTGAACGGCTGGCCACCACCGAGCTCAATTCCTTGGTCGTACCAAACCTCCGTAAAATCATTACGAAGGATAGTGAATAATTATCTGCCATTCTCTTCTCCTCATCGGTGAACCCGAGATCGTTCATCAGTGATAGGAACGATTCTGATAGTTCACGATGTATCATCGTGCCATGACCAAGCCACGCAAATCTAGTGTGAATTCGGCCGTCGAGTGAGTAACCGGTCAGGGAAGTACTTGACAGATGCTCATGGGGTGGCAACAGGTGAATCGACTTGGGAATGTCAGATAGGCTGATGCGCGAATACAGCCTGAAAGGGATGTTGGTCTCCGAGAGCACGTAATTCGTACTACGGGGGCACGAGGGGGGATACACTAACGTCCTGATGACCTCCGGTTTCACGAGATAGTCATCATCCTGTCATCCCGGTGCAGAATTGTAAGCTTGCGAGGTACTCTTAACTCCTTCCGTCATTGATAGAAGGGGCGAACGAGGTCCGACATACCTGAATGAAACAGTATTTGGAAGTCGTGTTGGAACACGCCATGAACCTTGCTTGGAAATACAAATTCTCTGGCGAATTTACGATCCTTAGCCTGGAAGCACACGAGACGTCGAACTTCTAATATCCATGCGCAGTTAGTCCGGAAGGGTGGGGTGGGTATGAAACGCTTAGTGTGAAAGTGGTGAGACATTCGCTACTACTACTCACCTCGGCGGAGATCTTCCGAGGGCTATTATTCCACACGACGATCTCGGTGATCACATCCTGCAACCGGGGGTCGCACAAGCCAGAAACGATCAAGACGACATTTTGAAATCTGCTCCAATTGAGAATAATTGCAGATACCCTAAACGTTCCATCACCGTTCCAAGGAGATCGGACCGAATCGAGAACTCGGTGGTCAACGCCGGTGTGAGATCCTCGATGGGTGACCAGAGATGAAGGATCTCCTGGATCATCGGAATTGCGAAATGGAGGCGGTTGGTCTGCATTGCGCCCTCTCCACGCCTCAAACACAAGTGAAGTGGCAGCGGAGATGACCAAAAACCAAAAAAGTGTGCGGACGGTCGGGCTCATCAACATGGTGAGTTGGGTTGCCACATGCCACGTGTTGCCCGTGATCGAAGAATGACAGGTTCTCGATCCCCGATGACATCACCCAAAGGTCGAGAACCTCGTCAACGTTTGTTGGCTGAGAGGGCAGTGGGAGATTTGGGCGCACTTCTTCCCTGGCAGGGACGGATGATTCATTTGTTCCTCGCTTACAGGATCAAACGCTTCATCTTTCTCCTCAACTGCCGCAAATTGCTCGGTTGCCACACATTTTCTCAGTGTGTCAAGCAATTGTGGCAGTAGTGTGCCTTTGTTTGACGGTTTGGCAACGAGACACTGGCTGAGTACTCCTTTCTAAAATATCACTCGGATGAGATACGTCCAGTCGTCCGGGCACCTTGTCCCCGATTGAGATTTCATGACTTCACGGTGGAAGCAGTCCGAAACGGAAGAGGTTTGCAAACTCCACGGTTTCACCATAGCTTGTGTCGGACCGACATGCTCGTACGTCCATCAAGGCTTGTAAGACCCCGATCAGCTTAGATACGACTCCGGGGTAAGTGGAGACGAATTTCCAGCTCTGGGCCTTCTCTCTGACTCTCCTGTACCAGGTCTCGAAGCATTTGTTCGTCGGGGTTCCATGCTCAATGTTGATTGGTAGCTTTCCAGTCGTCATCTCTGCATTGATCTCATCGGCTGTCAGTCAATGAGCAACGATCATTCCCTCAATCAATCTTTTGCAAGAACATAAATTGACCAGCGGGGTGAGTGACGCATGCCGTAGCCGCGAGGACTGGGAACCGAACAACCGATCAGTTCCCCCGACTACAGCCACTCCAACAAATACTTTTTGTGGGTTCTTGTACACTCGTTACTACTCCGAGCGACATGGAACCCATCCTTGGGTTCATGCTCCGAGATGAACAATGTAGGCTAGCAGCTGGTATAGTATATACCATTCATGCTGGAAACACCAGTCACCTAGGGATACTCATTTCACGCCATGCCACTACGGGCTGATTTCCCCGAACACCGGTCCAACACCGCGTACGAGGGCAAAGCCAACTCTCCCACAAGACCGAGCTCGAGGCAATCATAGCCCAACAGAATACAGTTTTTGAGGGTATCATTGACGTCACCTGCCTAGGCTCACTACGTATATTGCGGATTATATATCCGGCGAGGATGCGATTTCTATGCTGTGGTCGTTCCGAAGTCCGAAGTAACGTAAAGATGTTCCTAGCAGACTGAATGGCACTCTCTCCACCTTGCGGCTTTCCCCGCGATGCTCCAAAGGTCGCGAGCGTGAGGGTGTTATAAAGACAATAATATATAGAAGACGATTACAACTTGTTCCACTACATAATTACAGCGAATCAAGGAAAGACACTCTACAGCTACAGAAGACAATCCTGCCTGATACATGTTAGTCATATTCACACCTGATTATGATTACTGAAGTGGAGAATGGGAAAATAATAACGGCGGGGCAGGAGGTGAGTGACTGTCCTTGTCATGGATTGAAGGATGTGCTGTGCTCATGCGAGGGGGCGCAATTACCAGTGCCCGCGAGCGGTGCCGACGAAGCCGAACTCAATCGCATCTTCAACGCCCGCGGGTCGTTCTTTCCCGCACAGACCGACGAAACCGACGCGGTCATAGACGCGTTGGGCGCTGTTCCCGTGACTGACGTACAGCGTCACGGCGTCCCTGTTCGCGTCAAAAAGCAACCTATTGGAACTAGAGTAAGCCACTTGATACTGGAAGCCAAACAAACGGCCGCGTACCCTCTCGTGACGTGTCGTACGAGATGTTCTGCACAGCCCATCCTCCTGAACTTGGGGGTCGTATACACTTTGGTGATGCAGGAGACTTTATGGGTTGTCCTTGTAACGGTGCAAATAGTCGAGCATTGGCCATCTACGTCATAAATCCACGCCTGAGCGTTTTTAATCAGTTCCTGCGCCTCAATCCTTCCCTGATCCAAGGTCATGGGAAAATATACCTGAACCCGGTATTTAAGCATTAGAATCGTTCTCTTTCTTTCCAGGTATGGGCGATTGAGAGGGAAGTAACTCACAGAATCGTCACCAAACTCCTTACAGAGCTGAGCGACTGATTTGACATCTGACTTGGTGGCGAGACGGATGACGTGACCGGTAGGAAGTTGGGAACTTGAATCAACGAACGTTGCTTCAGTGCAATGACTTAGTAGCGCTGCATAGAACGGTTCCGGCTCGACCTCATGGCCGGTAAGGGCTGTCCAATACTCCGAGAAGGACTTGACAAGGGAGGTCATACCAAAAACGGAGAAGACCCGTTCCGAAGGGACGCATTCAAGGAGGTGATTAGTGAGTTTGGTGATCCGTGGAATTAGCCAGGTCTTATCCTCAGGTTGTGGCGACCAGAGGAAGATTGGGTAGTTGCCCAGCGTCCAATCGACACACGACAGGATGAGGTCGAGCGTGGCGGTATTGTTGGTGGGGTCGACTGTCCAGACAGTCAACCAGAACGCATTGGGATCGTCGGGGACGCGATTACGAGGGAAACGCAGCCACTCTTCGACATCGCGGGGAGTTTCCAAAGAACTTCCGGCCTCCTTCCGTAATCGCTTGAGGGCATGAGCGAAAACGATATTGGACGATTGCTCTTTGTCTTGGAGATGAGAATGAGTAGCAGAGAGGAAGTCGGTGGCGGTAGTATGACGGGCCACGGTGATCAGAGACGAAGAGGTGAGCTTGCCAGGCATGTTTGTATGAGCTGGAGGAGTGTGGAGAATGGGGCGATATTGGTGAAGGCGGTAGAGGGCTGGGATGGCTGACCAGCAACCGAGATGTCCTGGGTATTTATACAAAACATATGAGCACAGCAGGAGTCGACAAGAAGGCGCGGGGGATTTCAGCGATCCAACAAGCGGGGACGTTTCCTATGATCGAGAAGTGGACAAATGCAATGGTCGGGATCACTCCGATTTGGAAGGCTTACAATGATGCCGGGCGCGAGACGGAGTGAAAGGCTAGAAGCCTGTGCTGGAGGCGGGAATCGATGAAAAGCCCTCCTCTCTCTCCCCTGAAACCGAAGGAGAATTGCAGATTTCCGGATACCTAGAGAGAGAAGCGGTTTAGTGTATGGTAATAAGAGTCATGTTTTGTAAATGAAAGACCCATACACGGAAGGTACAGCCTGAGAAAATCTTCATCCTAGGATTCTACACATCAATCCAGCCCGGAAGCAAACGACAGGATGGCTTTCTTCTCAACTCCGGATGAGGGAGTGGGCAAAATCTTCCCACAGGACATCCACCGAACTTGACAAATGTTTGTTTCATATTCAAGCCGATTTCCTGGTAACTCGCAAAACCGCAGGCGGGGGCTTTTCGGTCTGGGAAGTTTTATCAAGGGGATTCCAATGGTCCGGTCGAATGATCGCAGTGCGTTCTCAGGTCGTGTGGGAGACTCGCATCCATTTTGCCCACTGGACCCCTTCTTGCACGTGCGGCTTCAAACTTGGTAAAGGTCCTCAATGTCGTGATCCCTGCGCAGGGCTGTAACGTAACGCCAGCTCAGCTCATCCGAACCCGCGCTACTGATCCAAAAGTAACCCTCCCAAGGTCCCTAGTTTATGGCGCGAAGATGATCGCCCCTTCGTTTCCTGTGCCGCCTGCATGTCCACAATTTCCAACAAGTTTCCTGTTTTTGTCTGAAGGTTCGTCGTTCTCGAAACGCGTTACGTGGCACGCATAGCGCTCGCAGGGTCAAGTCAAGCCTGCCTTTCACCTTCACGACCTTCAAAACCGGTCGGCGGCGAACTTTGCTCGGCCCGGGTGTCAGAACTGAACTCGTGTACCTCCGGCGGGGGGCTTCCGCGGGCCTCATGAGTCAGGAATGTAGCATTCCCACTCCACGTCCGATGCCCTGCTCACATCACCGGGGTACAGCATATGTAACCTCCAAACCATGAGGGATGGGGGAGGCTTCCCTGATCATAACGCCCAACCTCTTCGTCCTATCATCCCGCTCGCGGTTTCTTGCCTGTGAACCCGGACTTCCAGAGCCAAGATACCGAGTCGGAATTTCTCAGGGATCTCCCAGTGCCGACAAGAACTACCGGCTGGGCCAGCACGTGGCCGATGCACCTACCAAGTGGTGAGTTGTGTGTGTGGGTTATTCTTTCCGTTGTCTTTTCTCTCGTGATCTCCGGAACAACCTTCTAACCTGTTTGAAACCCGAGGATATTGTCGCAGGGCCTGACGCAGGCATCACTAAGCTATCCCTGTCTTGATTCAAGTTTATCGTCGGAGCCGGGTAAGTGATTCACCCGATTTGCCAATCCTCTGAGTCGTGTTGACTCCTACGAATTATCATTGGGCACCCTAACAGGGAGTTGGCTTAACAGCTGCGATCTAGATTCCAGAACCACCCGTCACGTCTGGAGTTCTCTCATCCTTTGGATCGCCTCAACGTGAGTTTCTCGCACAAACTTCTGGAATCCGTATGTTCGCACGCTTAACGCGCGGTGTTGCATCTCAGGCAAAAGGAGTGGCTTCTAGTCCTTGTGCTCGGGTACAGCTTTTCACGATACTTCCCCTTAGCCGAGCAAGCACAGGTTGCAGGCACCGGATAGTCTACCCACTCTACATATCAACATTCGGATCAACCGCAGACACCCTCTATCTTCGATCGAACGGAAGCCTCCCCCGCACTTGACCATAATCGAAGCACCACCTGTTTGTGGGTATCCCGCCCTATTCTTGAGCGTCGGGCCCCAGCGTCCCGACGAAACTCCTTCGGCCTAACCGGTCTACCAATGATTATCTTGCGAGGGCATCAACTACGACTCTGGATTGCTTCCGACGCTCCGCCGCAGCTGAGTTGTCGGCAACATTTTTGGGAAGGCCTTCCTATCCCTTTGTTCTCAGACGGTCCATTACTGTGTGTACGTGGTGTTTCGTCAAGGTTCTTTTCCTGTTCCAATTGAGAAGTTTGTTGAAACACACGTCGATAGGGCAGGTACGAACGCACACATCGCAACACCATTCAGTAAGGGATTCAATCGAATTCTGGTGATGGTTGTGTGCTTTCTGCAGGTTCGACGGAGCACGAGGAGTGCTCCTTACGTGTTTTTTGCGTTGAAGCTAACAGGGCCATAACGTTAGAGATCTCATCACATTTTACACCAAATGTTCATATCCCGTCATGATCTCCCTGCAGCCCCAGCGGTATGTATTGCCAGGTGTTGTAAACGTCTGTCGGCCTCCGGGCTTTCGTGGAAAGCTCACAACCCAAGCATAGCCCAACGACCCCGCTCTCCCAGGAAGTCCCAACCCACATCCCCTCACCGGTTCCCGCAGAATCCTCGTTGCGATTTGTATAGTATTCGCGCATGGATGAATATTCATCGCAGTGCTCTTACCATTTGCTTCCGTCTTGTTCTGCCCGACCGATCGATCACGTCCCAAGCTAAGATCACCGCCCCCGAAGATCCCTAAAAAAATGAAACCTTACTTCCTATACTTGATCACACAAGACAACCACGGGTTTGAACTCCAGTTCGTGATGACGACCTCTTTGATCTCAGGGGACTTCAGGTCGTGGGTTACCGTAACGGTTTTGTTTCTCATCGAGCGTTGACTTTCCAATTTCACAAGGGACCTTCGAGCGGCCTGGTTTACGGCTGGGCTCATTCACATGTGCACACGCAGTAATTCTCCTGCTCTGCCTCTCTTGCCCAGTGTAGGGTTTGGATTGATAGGTTTACCGACCCTTGCTTCTAAGCCTATGCTGTGGCTGTGCCAGTTATGGAAACATGGGTGATGCCGCTTGTCGCCGAACTAGATTCCCATTATTTTCCTGTATTCCCGCATTCGAGTCGTCCCCAAGTCTCGAGCTAGCCGCATTCAGCTTTCTGGCCCGTGGCCGCGGTTCGATCTTGTTCCCGCCCGATGTATGACCTCGACTCATGACACATGAAAGGGGGGTTTCTTTTGCCGCCAGGAACTGAATCGGGTTTCACGTTAGGATTCCGCCATTGGCGTAGTTGGGTTTTCTTGACCCTTGGTCTCCGCTAAGGCCGAAGAGGAACGACCCAACCCATACCTGCCAAAGGTGGAACACCGTCCCGCAGAGCCACGAGTTGTGAAGGATGGGGGGTGCACGGGGCCCATTCCAAGATTCCAGCGTTCTCTTACGTACTCCTGTTCTAGGGTTCTTCGAAACATCTCTTGTCTGTCGATACGGATATGCAATACATGGCTCTGGTATTCGATGATGCGTGACCCAGTTCTTTTGCCCTGTAGTTCCCACAGATAAAACATCGGGGGTGGTCAACCGTGGGACGTGCACGATGGACACGGGGACGACACGACCAGTCGTTAATTAATAATTCCCCATCTTATGAAGAAGCTGGACGTTCATCTACCACACCTCGCACGTTAGGGCGAGTATGCAACCCAGTTTTCACACCCCAGATATTTCATCTCCACACCGAGGACTCAGCCATACCTCCCTTGTTACTAGTAGCTATCACCCCCTCCCAATACGATGAACCAACCCCTTCCAATGGTGAATAAGACTTGGACTAAAGTTTCCCTGCAAGTTTATGCGTTTTCCGGTGTTACTTTTTTTCATTTCACTCGGTAGTAGTAGGGTAAGTACGTGATAACATGGGCTCCGACTATACCAAGTTTGTTATAGCCAATAAACGGAAACCTCCCAACCCTCCTTCTTCCGAGTTACAGGTTCCGCACACATAGTACGTACATGAGATTTCAAGAGATCTAAGGGGGCTCAGATCGAGCCTACCCAAGTTCCAGATGATCATGGGTGCATTCTGCTACACATAAGATGCGCGTAAACGCAGGGTTGCCTGGGCTTCAGTTCTTTGATTTCCTCAATGTGGTTTAACGGCCCTGAATGTACGCCCCATGAGCTTCGAAGTTAATCGAAATTCTTCGGGTTGGTAGGTTCCCCCTCGACCAACTCCTTCAACTTCTCTTTGATGGGACCTTGGTCTACCAACCGCTCGCCCTACACGTCATCGAAATGATTATGATTACGAATTCGGGGAGGGGGTCATCAGCGTTGTGTTCCAGATTTTTTGAAAAAGAGCGTTCGAAGTTAATGCGATGAGCGGAAACGAAAGGAGCTTACATCACGCAGTCGAACGATTGTAGGGATAGTCTGGATGTCCCAAGGTTGCTGCCTCCATTCGTTCTTCGGGCTCTTCCATCTTGGAAAATGGAGCGAACGAGGAAAGGGTTGGTTAGCGTGATATGTTTAAGGTCAAGCGAACAATGAGCGTAAACTCGTGCCCTGGTGATGAGAGGGTCATCGGGAGCCCAAAAACGATTGGAGCAAACTCTAAGGACCCAAAGTTCAAGTCGCACAGCGACTTTCCCTCGAGGCCTTCCGAGAGGAAGACCTCGTGCCCCTTCCTCGATCTCGATCTCGATTGCAAAAAGGATCCCAAAAGGCTACACTCACTCTGGTTTCTGTCCGACGTAGATTATCAGCGCGGACGGAGCATCTCCCTTATCAAAGGTTTCCTCGACAATCTCTTTCACTGCGCGACAATCCTAAGATCAAACTCTGCGTCAGGAAAACAAAAAAGTCTCCCGGGTCTGCTATACCACAGATGTATATGTACGTACCGGGCACCACATGATTCCATCATCACCCTTCGAGGCATAGAAAATCCCAAACTGTTCTTCGATATCTTCCCAAGACTGGGGTTTGATCTTGCTTTCGCGAAGGGGCATGGTTTCGTAAACGAATTCACTAGTTGCACCCTCCGATGCTGAGGCGGTTCTGGAACGAGGTTTGGTGTAAGCGCCAGCTGCCCACCCCACCGCAGACGATGACAAAGGAAGACATCGGGCTTGTAATGAACTGACTGGGATGGGACGAGACTGACGCAATCCGACATAATAACACTCTCGGGTGGTGTAATCGCCTAGCAGTGAGCGCAGTGAGGTATCCTCGGCGGTTTATGAGTCTGATCATGGTGTGTGAGAATTTCGCGGCTCTCGGCAGGGACCATGTTCAAACTCCGGCCGGTACCGGTATAACCGGGAGTCTTTGATTGAGAGGTTTTAAGATTCACCTGTCGTACCAGGAACACGCGAGGATGAGCTCTGCGGGGACGGCAGAAATGCAAACATACGCGTAGGGGTGAAGACACTGGGTGAGGTAACCAACGAACCGCAAAACAAGATACGACGTGATGTCTAAAGCCAATCGAGAGCCCGAGTACAAACAACCGAAAGAAAAAAAGCAGGTGGTCGGGAGGGTGAAGAGCTGGCTTCAAAAATGACGCACAAAAAGTGACCGCACGGATAACAAGCGACGAAATAATTTACAAGACAACAGAGTAGACTGGAGATAAGGTAACGTTAGTCACCTATGTCGCCGGGACCACCTCTAGTAGTATCCTCCACCCTGGGACTCATATTGATAGGGTTGGTGAGTGGGGGATGGGGTGTAGGCCGGAGGGGAAACATAAGTGTTCCACTGGTTGCTGTTTCCGGGCTTCAGGTACTTGTATTGGTTGCATTGGGACAAGCATTCAGCAAGACCGGTCTCCTGTGAGATCTGGGTGGTAGTTGAAGTAGCCACCGAGAGCTGCGTCGAGGCATCAATCTTGGTAGAAGTGGAGAGGTAGGTGACAACAGTAGAGATAAGGGTGCGCTCGATGGTGTTGGTCTAAAAGGTATTCCATCAGTACCACTCTTGAGTGTTGGACAGAGAATATCCTCACCCTGTCAATGGTGTCCGTCTTAACCCAGACGCTAGTGAAAGTGGTCGGGAGAGTTTTGATATCTGTCTGGGTTACAATGTACGTGCGAACCTCCTCGATCGTGTCGGTCGTAGTCAAAGTCTTGGACTCAACCTGAAGGCTGGTGGAGGTGACGGTAAAGGGTAAAGTCTCAGTATTGGTGACGTAGAGAGTCTCGGTCTTAACATCGGTCTTGGTCTCGGTGCTTACGATCGTAGTCGGGATGGGCTGAGGTCATTAAAGATGAAAAACTGCCGCAAATCTCATTAGCGACGCTAAAGCCTACCTGAGTGTAAGTGACAGTGAGGACCACAGTCTCGATAGATTTATTGATAACGGTCACTGCCAAAGGGGGTGGGCAATATTGACTGGAACGCGAGATCAGACGTCGACCAACAAGAATTGATGGATCACCCAAGGATGGATCGACTCACTGCGAGCTGTCCTTGTCAATGATGATCGTAGTTTGATAACAACCCCAACTGTTGTCGCCCCACTAAAAAAACGCAAACCCGATCAGTAGAAACTCCACAATATCCGGTCGACTTGTCATCCAGGTGAGTGGTTGGGAACAAGAGTGGAGTAGGGACGTACCCGACTCTCGGGAGTGCACCCCCCGTCAGATCCCTTTTTGTACCAGTAACCACAATCCATCTGGGAGTACCCACCATTGACGAAAGACGAATACGGCATCGGTTAGTAGTCGTTCGATGACTCCGCGGGAGTGAGAGTGTACTGAGGCGGCGGAGCACCATAGACAGGCAATCCCGTCTCAACCGGCAAAACCGAAGACATGCTCGAGCCGGAATTACTCGGGTACGAAGGAGCCGGGTTGTTGTAGCCCGATATTTCAGGATCCGGAACCATCTGAACTCCCAGAGGAACCTGAGTCGTGGAATAACTCACCGCCGAAAGGACAACGACGAAAGAACGAATGATGGAAGCGGAGGATCATGATGACTTTTTTTTCAGCTTATCGGTCTTAAAGTAATGTGGGCCAGCAAATGAGCGTTGCCGTTGTAGTTTCTCGAGAGTGGGAAAACTTCGGCGTATGCAAGGGGGTGTGGGTTGGAAAGAATGTCAAAGATCGAAAAGGAGGGAGAGCAGTTGACGCAAAGGTGTACGCCTGAAAGTTTCCAAGCAAAAGCAGGGGGAGCGACAGAATCGAGCTGACGACGCTGGCAAAGATTCGAAGGGCTGGAAAGCTTGAGATATGAACGCAAGCGCTCTATATTTCTCTCTCGTCAAGACTGCATGTCCTCACCTCAGTAATTGCAGCTGCACTCACCGGTAAAAAGAACGAAAAACAATCGAAGGAAAAGAGGGAAGGAGAACGAAACGGAAGAGGAGCAAAGGAGAGCCTCGGTCGAGATCTACGGATGCGTCCCAATCAATTTTTCCGGTTGTGCGATTTGGCCGACGGAGGACAGGACATCTCGGGCATAGATCCTCGTTGTCAAGACCACCAAGGATAAGACCGGCCCCGTTTCTCACTATGCCAACCGACGCATAGGCAAAATCCCGGAACTGATGGAGGCAGCAACAAGCCTGCGTTGGCGGGTGTGCATTCTATAATAATCGGAAACAAGCGTGCAGTGTGGTGGGGGTACCCATCTATCATTATCGCAATACCACCCATCGTCGACCAGGAGATTATGAGAGTTACGATGAAATGTCCCCCTGTACGTCCAGCATAATCTTGAGCGCATTCCTCGCACGTATCCGCGAGATATCCTCCAATCGTGGCGTCGTAAGTGCGGTCTCCAACTTGGCTGATGCCTTGGGCTCGGCCCAGGGGTACTGCGAAGGCGTGAAAAAAAAACATCAACGATCGCACAGATCACCCAACGGATCAGCCGGGGTAAATTAAGACTTACCGGCAAGTACTGATGGAATGAAGAAAACATGTGCAAGAGAGACAGCAGTTGCAATGAGTACTCCGGTACCTCCCATAGCTAAATGTTTGGCATACCTTTTGAAGGTACTCGTACGCAACCAGGGTGAATCCGAATTGGGGACTGCTCCGGATGATACGAGCAGGGCCTCCTTTCCAAAATGCTTTGAAACCTTCTTCCCGCCCTAATAACGCGAGAGGATAAGAGTGTAAAGTTAGCGCACAGCGGATGCACAGGTAAGGAGGGGTGGGCGAGGCGGAATGTGTTGATCGATTTCACGGACTTACAAATTTTGCCAAAAGCGTCTAAGGGTCCCTTGTAGTTCGATTGGCCCTTCCTGGCTTCGGACTGGAGACGTGTCTTCACGACATCTTGAAGGCATCATCAACTCTACCGCCCACTACCGAGTGACTGCATTTCAGTCATTTGCGCTTACCAAAGGGAGTAGTTAAATATGCTGCCGGCATTCCACTATAGAACATCAAATACTGTCCGTCAGGGACAAACTTCAAAGGCGGGAGGGCAAAACATACGCAATAGCGGCCGAAGCTAAGGTCTCCAAGAACGAGAGCTGCTTTCCGTTGTAATCTTGATGGAACACGTCGGTCTTGAAGTGTGAATAAACCGGGAAATAGATGGCAGAGAATGGAATGTCCCTCATCAAACACGCCGTCGCCCCTTTGTACAACCCAAAAATACCCAGTTGTCGGATAATATGGATTGCGCCTTTTTTGACTTGATTGGGGACGGCTTTGGCGGCTTCACCTTGCATCTGCAACCGAATCTTCACGATCTCAAGTGGGTTCGTGAACACGACCTGGCAACCGCCAGCGGTACCACCAGCGACAAGTTCCCACCCGAGCTTGATCCTACCAGTCTCTGGATCCATCGCACGACCACGAATGAGATCGTTGACAGTCAACTTGATCGCTTTCTCGGGGGCAACGCCCTATAGATAGATGGGATACATCAACACTCTAACATCTTGTCTCCACGAAAAACAACAGGTGGGTCAGTGAGGTTTATATTGAACTCACAATAAGTTGCGGCCCAAGACCACGATAGAAACCGAGGAAACCCTCGTGATGGAACACCTTACGAGCACAATCGATACTGTTCTTGTACAACAGTTGTCCTACGACAGTGCTCCGCTGGTTTTGCATACTGTCAAAATACGGTCACTGGTAACGATCAACCGAGGAAAATCAGCGCAATTACGAACCGAGTCTAAATATTCCAACCCATTCAATCAGCTAAAGCGCCTTAATCCCACTGTTGGCCAATGCCGCACCTTCACAAGATCAATGGGGTACACCGTTGTGGCACCGAACGCCCCAGCGAAACCTTACACTCACACGATAAGCCATCTAGACTGAGGGATCCCCCAGTCATCACATACCTCCAAGTACAAAATTGTAGGCTGAATGAAGGACTCGGTTGAGCACGTTCGCCTGCTTCTCTTCTTTCTCCTCCGGGAATGGAGACTGTGGAGCCCTCCACTTGGGATTGAGCAACTGTGCAAAATCAACAAGAGCGAGGCGGGAGGTTCCGCCTCCCCTGCCAGCAAAGTGGAAGATAATAGCGGCCTCCATGGGAGTGAAAAGGGAATAACGAGAGCTAGCAGCGGCGTAGTTCACAAAGTCTGACTGGTCGATACGACCGTCGGAAGATTTAGCGGTGGCCTCACGGACAATCCTGAGCTAGAGTTAGGAAGCACTGCGGTCGCGGATGAGCGGAAGAACTATACCTCTCAACCATGTCCATCTCTCTCACGACATTATGAAAAGCAACAACTTCTGAATAAGATATACGACCACCGGGAGTAAGAGTTGCAAGACTGGGTAACCGTTCAATCACGGCGTCAGATAACTTGTGACCAGCAATTTCCTGTGAAGTGGCTCAGAACACGACAAGTCGGTGTGATGTGCAACAATTAGGTAAGCTTACGAGGATGATACGTTTGAATTGGTCGGGTCTGATAAGTCCGTCCTGGTCCCGATCGAAGTACTTGAAAGCCTGTCTTAACCGTTCGCCTTGGAGTCCCTTCATTAGCTGGGTGAACTCGTTGTCTATATGCGCCTGAATTTAGCCAAAAGGAAAAACCGGCTTTCAAAAAACACGCATACATCCAAGAACATGGGTGCCGTTCTTGGTTCCCAGGTAGAGTTTGACCCAGTCACTGTGAGAGGATGTAAGTGTCAGCGAATGTGGAGAAGCGGTCGCACAAAGCTCGCACCAATCGAAATCGAAGGGGATGGCATCCGGTTTGATGTTGGCTTTGAAGACGTTCTTGAACTCGTCGAAAGTGATCGTTCCGGAACTGTCACTGTGGGGTGCTCCCGGTTACACCTACTTACTGTTGGACGGAGAACGGAGGAGGCTGTGCGTACACGTCAAAATATTGGAAGGCGACGAAGTAATCCGCGTCCGGCCTCTTCAGCAACGTCTCGAACACCACGAAATCTTCCCAAGACACCAGGCCACGCTTGGAGGTATCCGCGACACGGAATAAGATGGAGAACTGGCGTCGGCCAATTTTCGTCAAATCCTCGGCAGGAGCGATGGCCTTGACGAATGATTCTGTGTCCAAGTACCTTGAGATTCAAATAACATGAGTTTCCGTCGTGCAGCGTGGAACGGAGATGGTCGAAGCCAACGGAATGTATCGGGAGAGGAGAGCCTCGTGTGATGACATACCTTTCACCGTCGTCTCCGAGCTTAGCATGGGTGTCGAATATCCTCTTCCACCTCTTCAACTCGGATTCTTGTACAGAAATTGCGTCCTTGACAGCCGAGATTGCTGTGGAGAGTTTCTTGTTGTCCGGGACCGGTGACTCTTTCGCACCATCGTCACAATGCAGCGTCGGGAAGAGGCGGGGTAAACCGAGGGGGAACATTGGGGGTATATGTGGGGAGAGACTTCGAAGAAAGTAAGAGTGAGCCGAGACGTCTATGAGGTCTAACGCGGATTCTTCTTCTAGCTTGTGGGGAAAGGTCGGGCACGGAAGGGAGTGACAGAGATTGGCGGGTCTTGTTTGGTTTCTACCGCCAACACCGGTTCCATCTTTCAGTTGTCTCTGGCATGATCTGACTTTGTCGATTACCCAAGCACCCCGACATCCTAAAACGTCGCATGCTAAATACCCCAGATAATCTACTGCTTAGCGAATGCGACATCCCGGGGTAACCTAAAACTTATGCAGTACATGTCCTTACCAGGCGCGACCGACCGAACAAGGTGAAACGCCATGCTGTCGGTCAGCGCGTGTCCCAGTTTCTCTTCCACCCGCTGTTAATGCAATAACCAGTCTTCTCAGAGTTCGACACCTTTCAACACAGCCGCGGTACTAACCTGTTTGATATCCCTCTCAGCTCTTGTCTGATCCTCTACTTCTCTCGTAAAGCAATGACAATGGACCATAGGCATCTTCCCTTCATACGCCCCTCTCAGTTCTGGCTCAACTAAGATTCCTCGGAACGCGTCCAGAAACTCGATCGCGCTGTCGGGGAGGTTCATCACAAAGTGCGAGATTTGCCTCCGTGATTTTGGCTGGGGCACTGGTACTGAGGAAACCGGCGCTGACTCTGATGCCGACGTTAGGGTTGGATCTCGAGATCCTCCGGACACGAGTACCCTTTTCTCTTTCTTCGCCTGCGATTTGCTGATCTTTGGTGTGAATTCTGGGAAAGGGTCCCCCCACACCCTACCGGCAGCCGCTTTAATGAAATCCCGTCCATCCTCCTCAAAAGATCTCGCCAGATGTTGAACCTAATGGGTGGTGAGAGATCTACAACAGTAGATCAGCCTACCATCATACCTTGTTAGTTCCGATATTTCGCGATAGCCACTTGTAGCTCTCAGGGTTCAAATCATTCGCAAGTACCCCACATCCTTTCTTCGCAGCCGGAAGGGCGAATGGTCCAACTCCAGCAAATACGTCCACAATGACATCATCTGGGCTGAACAGCTGAACGAGTCTATCGTGCTCGGTGTGTAGCCGAGAGTTCCAGTACACCTGCGTGAAGTCAAACGTGAACACGCAGCTCGACTCATGCTACGACAGGTATAATGTTAGCGGAGCAAAGGCTCTGGTCAGGATGGCAAAACCTACATGTTCTACAACATAGTTTGGCTCCCCTGCGAGTAATTCCATCTTAAAAAATCTAAATTTTGTATCGATGGAGTTCAACTTGTTCACCACGGTCTTGACACCCTTGTTTTTCTGTACCACGTTGATCAGACCCGAACAAAAGAATGCGGATTCATGCGCATACATCCAAGATAACTTGACCAATAATGTACTTGTACGGCAGATACTCATCGTTGAGATTCAAGTGAGCTGATACGATCACAAAGGGATTCTTCAGTGAGCACCCTGTCCAAGCAGAGTGCACAGCACGTACCTATATGCCCCGTTGCAGCGAATCCAGAAGGGGCGCCGTTCAACAACTCCTCGGGTAGAACAGCACCAAGGATCTCGTCTGTCCCGTGAGCAACCATTGGTGCTAATCAATGCAGGTTTCTCCAAGGTACCGTCAGTCTTACCAGCGTTCCAAAAGTTATAATCCAAATCGATATCATGCGTTGTGGTGGCCACATCGTGCAATTTTAGGAAACTCTGCGCAGGTTCACACAGATCGGCTTGCTTGAGACGGCCCGTCAGCCCACATCCTATAACTAGGAGATGGAGTATCATAGAAACTGACCCAACTCCGGAACGCGGAACAAGACCAGTCTCTTGTCCGGACTCGAGGGATCGCGCACGACACTCTTCGTTTTTGGTATATTTATGATTGACCTACGTGTTCCAATAGCGGTCAGCTCGTCGAGAAAACTGGCAAAATCCTTGAACGTACCCTTTCAGTTCCTGGGACTTGAGGAACAACGATACTTTCTCAGCGGGTATGGAAACCGCTAGGACAGATGCCCGTTTATTGAAAGCGTCGCGATTGAGAGTTTGTTGAGCCATCTCGCGATGAATCGGAGGTCGAGTGTCGAGCGTGTTTTGGTGTCTCTTTGATGTGGACATTCTGTATGAAGTGCCAATCCTCGGATCCAAGAGCGGTCGAGGCGTCGGAAGGGAGATTATGGATAGAAATAAAGAAGGTGGAAGTGCGGGCCGAGTCAGAAGTCTGGTCGTCTTCAGCCACCTCATCGGTGTGACCGAGTGAGTTAAGGCTCGGCTAATCGCTAGTCGGGTTCGCTAACCCGCGTTCACCACTAACTTCTCCTGGTCTCACCGCCCGGCTGGCGTAGAGAGTGTCTCGCTTGACTGCAGAACGTTTGTTGGCAAGGCGTGTTTCTTGAATGTGCTCGCCCAAAATCCGCGTTCGCGGATGATTGGATCAAGCCCGCAATAAAAACGACTGCCGTACGGACACTCAGAGTCTCTCGGAGCTGGTTCACGCCTGACATGTGTCCGTGGTCGTGGAATGACCGACTCGCATTAAGGCATCCATGTAGCGAGAAGCAATGTTCCTGCTCAGGTCGTGTACTAGCGATCCGCAGGACGGGGTCCCTTATGACAATTCCAGCGCTGGAGGTAGAGAGAACAACGGTTGGTGACCCCCGGTTGTAGTGCCAGACGTTCTTCACCTCAAGCCCCCTCTGGTTCGTAGGCCGGGTAAAAAACATACGTGTGGGAGTCCTTCGCACCAAAATTATGAGGCCATGATATAGTTTACCTCTTCATAGGAACTTACCGCTCGCCATGAACGTTGTATTCAAACCACGTGAGTCCGGTAATCCCAGATTTCCTTTACACGTATACGTTAATTTGCCTACAGCCCCGCCCGGCGAGACAACCGAAGGACCAGTTGGTATCCGACAACAGCAGGCTCGAAAATCATGGAAGAACAGCGCCAACACCTTCAATCCAGGATAACTTTGCCGATCCGCTCGCGGTATCCAGGATCCTTGAGACCTGCGCGTGGAAACAACACGTACAGAGTGCACGGATATGTAGAGGATAGTATGATAAACTCCGTCATACTCAGAAACCCGAGGATCCATCGGTGAGTATTTGGATGTTCAACGTAAACTAACCTTACGGACAGTCACCCACTGGCGCGACTGTCGTCTAGTCCTATCAACTTGGAGGTTATCCCAGCTCCCAAATCATATTAAAGAGTCGTAGATCTACCGGCTTCTAACCTTGGTCATAAGTTATGTGCCTGCCTGTGCCGAAAGCTTGGACTTGGAACGCGTCCTACGACGAACTGATTTTCAAGTGTGGCTTCATGGCGGGCGATCGGGAAGTAGTATGTTGCCCAGAGTATGGCCCCAATAGGTTCCCAGCATAATTCCCTCATTTATGGACTTGCTTTATCTCCGCGATGCCGACCTACAAAAGTGACTATGGCCGCACGATGGTCCCATGGGCGTAACTTATTCCCACTCCGCTGGCAAGAATTGACGACAATCCCAGGCACGAACCGTGGATCACTGACGACCCTACAGGCCGGAAAGCGAACGGGAAAACAAGCTCCCCAATCTACCCAAGGTTAGTGTAGGAACCGACCGATGTCACAATTCCTAGGTGCCGGTTCCCAATACCATCAAATTGTAAACAACGAGTTGGAGCCATATCCTGCATACATGAAAACAGTCTATCGAAATACAAACAGCTGTAAGCCCCACTCGACGCCTGCAAGTCCCAAAGGCAAATGATAATGGAATCAGAGGGCCTGTTCATCGCCATGGGGAAACAAGGTGCGCGGATATTAATGGCTGAAGATACTTTTCAACCGCTTGAGGAGCGAAGGCGGGGGTGCCACCTTGTCTATGCATCCCCATGTCATCAGCGGATTCACGGGTCCTCCTAGACCGTTGCTCCCGCTCTCCCTCGCGCGTTAGCCTATCAACGGAGGAAGCATGTGAGGCATACCGTGGACCAAAACGAGGCAGCGGTCCATGACTTGAATGGGGGGCGTGTCTCCTTCAAGCAATGACGTTAAAAACAGCACACCGTGAATCGTGACGGCTACCCCCGGCTGCTCGTGTCCCTACCGGTACCCCCAGATTGGGTTTGCTGGGGGAGGGTTTATCGGTGGAATCGAGCTGAAAGGGCAGTTTAAACGCAGACGTAAGAACACAGGCAAGAAACCTGTGGTGGTCAGGGGTGGGTTGTATGTTGAGTCGACTGCATAAATAGGATTACCGGCAAGTTCCACAGATCACTAAGCGACTTTAGCACCCTGAAGAGTACGGAAGGGATTGAACACCCATTTTTACGTCTGGCCATGGCCATGTGTTACTGGGGATAGTAAGTATGAAATGCAGCGTCACCACCGCGATCGCTACTGTGCCACCCACACTCCCTTGGGCCTTTTGGCTTACTCACGACGAATCTGGGGAAGACGACCAGTCGTTCCCCGGTGGCTGTGGTAAAACTACGAATACAACTATTGGACGACCCTCCACCTCAAGGACCAACCTCAGCAGAGGTCCAACTCCT
Organism: Thelephora ganbajun; assembly: GCA_014904855.1. Lineage (NCBI taxonomy): Eukaryota > Fungi > Basidiomycota > Agaricomycetes > Thelephorales > Thelephoraceae > Thelephora > Thelephora ganbajun. Next base: position 184,009 of record MU117984.1, on the reverse strand, counting down.
GGTGGATAATGGTAACATCGGGGTCACCAGAGGGCTGGAAACAAGGGAGCAAGCAAGATTCTTGTTAATCGTAGATCAGGTCAGCACTTGCCACCCCGATCCTTTGCTCAACAGAAGGTCCTGATCTCCAGTGGCCCCAACGCTGATTCCGCTAAACCCCGAAAACCACGAGCAGGCCACCCCTACAGTTCTCGTGAAAGACACAAAGTTTGTGGCCGTATTAGGGGATATCTCCAGCGACATTTTACTACTTCCGACTTCTACCGGATTACTCCAAGGTCTGGAGAAACGCGGGGAAGTTGCCGTTGCATCAGAAGGAGGAGCCGATCTCTGGCCAGGGACATGGAACGACGAGCAAGTAGTCCTCAAAGCCTTTCGTGCCTACCCCCTTGGGATCTCCTGGAAGCAAAGAAGATCCTCCGGGGACTGGTACCTACGTGGAAGAGACTGGTTCGGGAGAATGTCCTCCAATTTCATGGCGTTGATACGTCGGTATTCCAGCTTGCTCTCGTCTACGAGTGGGGCCACAAAAGGAACATCATGCAGTATCTCAAGTTACACTCCGACGCCTCGAGGCCGGAGTTGGTAAGTGTTCTCCGTTTCGTTCGCAGCCCATTCCCTCAAGCTGCTTCAAGTCGCTAAAGGACTACAATACCTCCACTCTCTTGAGATCATCCACGGTAATCTAAAAGGAGCAAGTAATGCCTCTCCCCAGATCCGCGCCAGGCTGACGAAATCTATTTAGGCTAATGGATTAATATCCGAGACCGGGAAAGCCCAGGTCTGTGATTACGGCCTGACCCCCATCACCTCGAATCCTCCGACGGCATCTAAATCTGCTGACATGTTCGCGTTTACGACGCTTGCGGTGGAAGCTTTCACCGAGAAATCACCGTTCGAGGATACAGGGAACATGTCGGCCGCTATCCAGATCACCATGGGGAAGAAACCTGCCAAGCCACAGACTGCCGAGCAGCTTGGGCTCACTACGGAGATATGGAAGTTCATCGAGAAGTGCTGGAGCGCGGATCCGAATGAACGACCCACCATCAATGAAGTGGTCAGCATCTGGGAAGGGTTTATCAACGAACACACCGTACTCTCCTGAGGGCCGTCCGCAAGCCGATCTGTTGCGTTCAGGGACAAAGTACGTATTTCAATCTGGAAGGTATTCAGGCACAGCTTCCGGTTTGCCAAACCCTTTAAGACACCCATTAAGAAACCCGGTAAGCCATCGCAACCCCGAAGTCCTCACAACCATGTGGTCGGGGAGGACGAGACCTCACGAGAGTTCGCGAGAACGGAGATGAGTAGAATAGACCTTTGTCGTAAATTGTAGTCCCTATCCCCTTGCCGCTGGGTATGTGGTTCCTACCGGCGAAGGGGCCTCATACTCTGGGGTTTCTGAGGTTGAGGACTTGTTACCGGTCTAGATGTCACCAAACGAGGCACAGTTCGACAGAGTCAGGTCACCTTCACTGATCTACACACACCGCCAACCCCTCATGGTCCCATTCTACTGCTCGCAGGAGTATAGAAAGTCTCGCTTTACTGCAGAGAGTTGATTAGTGGGCGTATTTCCTCAAGTGGGGTCAAAAGAATTCTCGATTTATTCCCCCCGACTAGGGTGATCAGACGTGACGGAGACTTTTTGCGATCTTTGGTCAAAAATCGTCAAAATCATTTTTGTCGATCAGTCGGATGACTCTCAGCATAAATGACCTCGTACCTCAAAAGAGCTCTTCTCTTCCGAGTAGATGAATCCCCACGACCCGAATTTCAACCGTTATCTGTCCAACGATAATCCAATCTCTGTTCCTTTCGCACTTGCTCGCTATGGTCGACCCAAAGTTCATGCTGGCGAACTTGTTTCAACCAGTCAGCGCGCCTCATTTCGAAGGAAGAGATCTCGGAGGCCAGGCTAAAGCGTTGATTATAAGCTGTGGGTTTATGGCCAGGATTTTCATGCTCGCTATTGGAGTGGTAGTGAGAGCGTCAATTATCCGGGTACATACGATCACTGCGATCACCTCTCAGGTACTTGACTTATCTGGCGAAGAACTCCCATCCTACCAACATCGGATCTGGTCCTTGAATGCGAGCTGGCTCCCCATGGCCCCATCACCTGACAAATAGGACCCACCAAGCCAAATGCCACTGCGGTTAAAAGCCACTTCCAGATTGGGGGAAAGGGCTTCTTGCTTCTCTTCTCTTTCCCACCACCTGACGACATGTCCACCTCTGAGCGGAAAGAGCCTCAAGACATCGAACAGAGGGATGCTCGATCGGATGACGGCGGAGAGAAGGACACGATCACTGTATACAATGCTCATGTCGACGTGTCGGGCATCGATGAGGCAAAGCTTATCCAGAAGATCGACTGGCGGCTCCTGCCCTGGTTGTCGTTCTTGTACCTCTTGAGTTTCCTAGATCGTACGAGCATCGGGAATGCCAAAGTATATTGGCCGATTCCTTTGTTTTAGGTCAATTCTGATTTGGATTTTCGACAGCTCTACCACCTAGTGAATGACCTACGCCTCAGCGATAAAGAATATCTGTTATGTTTGACGATCTTTTACTTCTCCTACGCGTTCTTTGAAGTATATCCCCCTTCTCCTTGAGGAATTTTTCGAGTTCTGAACGCGTTTCGATAGGTGCCGAGTAACGTGTTCCTCAAAAGGCTGCGTCCTAGCATCTGGCTCTCCATGCTCATGCTATTGTGGGGTGTTATTATGGTCAGTCCGGGAGCCTTTCCTCACCCTGCGCGTTTTTAATGATCTTTCCAGACCTCCCAAGGTCTCGTGAGAAACTACGGGCAGCTTCTAGGTAAGTTTCATCACACCCGTCAGCCGTAAGGCTCATGACACTCCCTCCAGGCATGAGGTGGCTCTTGGGAGTATTTGAGGCGGGGTTATTCCCTGGAGTTAATTACTATCTCTCATGGTGCGTTTCAATCGTCTGGTCGAACATTAAATTCAGCCCCGTATAGTTGGTACAAACGATCAGAATTCGGCATCCGCGCGGCGCTCTTCTTCTCGGCGGCCTCGATATCAGGCGCGTTCGGTGGTTTGCTCGCTGTACGCAGAGTTTATGTTTCCTCGGGAATTCTCATTGACTTGACTTTCCGAAAGGCCGCGATCTCAAAAATGAATGGCGTCGGCGGAAAACATGGTTGGGCGTGGATCTTTATCTTGGAAGGTCTCGCGACGGTCGTGGCAGGCTTCCTATCCTTCTGGATCATCCAAGACTTCCCTGACAAAGCCGAGTTCCTCACCGACGCCGAGAGGACTGTTATCATTCGTCGGTTGCAGAACGACGATCAATACAGCGCAGCGGGAGAAAAACTCAAGATGAAGAACATCTGGCAGAGTTTAACTGACTGGAAAACATATCTCACGAGTAAGCAAGATTTTTATCTTCTCCAGCATCTTTGATTGATGGAATCTTCTCTATTAGTGTTAATGTACGCCGGAAGTGATGCTCCTCTATACGCGTTCTCGTTGTTCCTCCCCACCATCATCAACCAGGTACCAACCCACGAATTCATCGTCGGGACCAATACTCACGCCTAATTATAGCTTGGATTCAGCGCCACTCCCGCCAACCTGCTCACGGTCCCCGTCTACGTCGTTGCCTGTATCATGACATGTGCTGTTGGATTCTATGGCGATTGTAAGGGGAGACGTGGTCTCCTTAACATGTACGTATTCTTGCTCTCATATGGAAGTTTGGTAGATTCAAGTTGCCCAGTATTTTTCTCTGCATAGGTGGGTACTGTCTTAAGTGAAATAGGAAACGCGACCTAACGTTATTGTTATGCAGCCGCTGCTGGGTACATCATCTTGATTTGTTCTAGGAGCCCTGCATCATCATATTTCGCCGTGTATCTTGCCGCATGGTGAGTACGCCATGTGTCGTAGGTAGACGTCGACTAACCAGCCCATCACCGTCTCCAGCGGAATCTACCCAACCATTCGTGAGTGTTCAATATCTTCACCTTTCGCATGTCTGATCAATGGTCCCGTCTGTAGCCAATACTATGTGAGTTCTACTTGGCTCAAGTAATCCTCTCATCTGATCATTTCCAGTGCATGGGTCTCGAACAACGTTGAAGGATCTTACAAACGGAGTGTATCCCTCGCGATGACCATCAGCTTGTACGTATCTTCTCTCATTTAACTACCCCTGGCGAAGCTGAAAACTCTCCTGGTGTACAGTGGTAACATAAACGGTGCCGTCAGCTCAAACGTGGTATGCTGAAATCTTCCCAACGACACCCGTCTCCTCACGGCTGACTCTCTACAGTATCGTGCTCGAGACAAACCATGGTACACTTTGGGCCATGGAATCGTTCTCGTCTACATTGGGCTGGGTATACTGACCTCCGTGGTATACTGGCTCATACTGAGGACCGAGAACTCTCGACGCGATCGAGGATTGAGGGATGAAATCATCGATGGTGTCAATGACAACGGTATGTTCCTCTACAACTACGCTCGGCACCCGCGACCGACTGATTCATTTCTGTGGTGTTAGGCGATCTCGAGACTGTTGAGAAGTTGGCGAGGCTCAATGGAAGGTTCGCAACCGTCGAGGATGCGAAGAGGGAAAAAGGAGACAATTGGAGCGGTTACCGATATGTTTTGTAGGAATGGATGGATGCTCTTAGGACCAGCCTAGCTATCAAGCTTTGATCGTAAGGTGAAATCGAATCTCTACATGATTAGTAGGACAGGCCTTGGCATCGGTGCTTCAGCATCCTACACTTGCACCTCCGCTAGGCGGTCTCGGTCACAGTTTGCGGATACCAAAAGGCAAGTCCACAACTACACATGAGGTTCACGGATCCACACGGACCGTCAACCTATCCTAGTCCTATTCCACTGTTCACAGGAGGTGTAGAAAGCATCAGCCTACTACGGAGCATTTATTAGCACGATGTGTTTCCTTGGATCTAGTCGTGAATTCTCGATTTGCCTCACCCGCCCAGCGTGATCAGGCGCGAAGGAGCATTTTTGCGATTTTCGGTCGAAAATCGTCAAAATCACTTTCTTCGATCGGGTTGGGCGACTCTCGGCATGAGTGACCTTTCCTCTCCCTTCGAACGCGATAAGACCCTCTCGAGAAGACTCGCAGACAGTCGGCCGCTGTCACATAAATCCATAGGCTTTTCGGCCGTTAATCTCGTCGACCACAGCTGAGAGCTGTGCCAATCTTTCCCACATCGATCGACTCTTTCCCTTCCATCCCTCGCGTCTTTCGATTTTAAAGCGTGAGCACCTCAATATTAGCCTCGGATGCTTACATCCTTCTGCGGACGCTAGTATTCCTTGTTCCAGGGACTATGGCTTAAATCATGTTTTCGCAATCTCGTTCGGCCCCTACCACCCCGGTACACCATCGCAAAAGGCAGGGTTTCACACTTCGGGGGAAGATATCACGCTCCTTTCTCGCGTCAATGCATGTTGTCGATGTAATCCATTCACGTTGTGTACTCTCCGACGCCCGGAAGCTGATTTTCCAGGGATGGCTTCCCCTCGTATCCTCTAATGTTCTCCCTCTGTTAATTACCGTTGAGGCTTTTTTAATGGTTAACGCATGGGTTGCACCATCACACCAGAACGTTCACAGCCACTTCTCAATACCACGCCACATGCATTTCCGATACGAAACTTCGACCGCCGACGCGGGACACTCATCTGATGAGTCCGATAGGTCAAGATCTCGAGCTCGATGAGAAGTTCAGGAGGTCTTTCCTCGGCCACGTCCCGCCCGCTCCAGTGACCTCGAACAGACAGCCGATCCGCATATAGGGATCCATGGTGCCGTCCCGTCTATACTGCTCCTTCTCTGCCCTGATACGTCTCTCTTCATCTACGGGCCCCCCTCCCCCCTGTCTTATGAAGAGGCTCCGGTATGTCGCTTGGATACAGTCCGGAACGCGGACGTCGCGCCTACCGGTATCAGGACCCGCTCGAGATCTTCAGCGACTGGTAAACATGGGTCAGTCTGGGAACCAGGCTCCTGCTGCGGAAATGGGACTCAAGACGGCCGCTTCGACGTCGTCTTCGTCCTCACGAGCCTTGGTCAACTATTGCCGAAGCCGACCGAATCGTTAAACGACGGCAAATGTCCACGATAAAAAAAAAGATACTCACTGAGTGAACAGTTTCATCTGTAATGATTCTGTCGATTTCTGCGAAAGCCATCTCGGGGTCAAACCCCGGAGGGGTCGTACTTTCGGCACCTCTGATTGCACGCGTGCCAAAAAGTTGGCACGTTCTTCATCCCATGTACGCTTCACAATTTTGCCGGTGGGTTTCGACTTGGCCGTTTTCCCATTTGGTCCAGAAGAAGGTTCGGCCGGGACAGGCTTCTGCGGTTCAGGTATATTCACACCCTGGAAGCTGATCAAGCCTGAGTATAACATTCCCGCAACGGGAGGGTACATCATTCACCTCAATCGATGTGCACATATGACACCCACACCTCATATATATATTCCTTGCCTGGGAAGCGTTCATCGTGCGGGTCAAGACAGCGGGTTGCTCTCTGTATTTCTCAGCGTTCCGGCTGATTCCCTCAGTTAACCTTGGATATCTCCGCAGGTCTGCCCGGGTTCACTCAAATAGTTCTCGGTCTCAGGTGGAACGAGTGTAGGACAGTAGAATGTCTTGTCAGTCCCACAAATCGCGAACATTGGGTACTGGGCTAGCCGGTGAACGAAGGGAATATTGGGTGTGCCGGTTGTGACCTTATGGCTAGACCGATAACTTCCCTGCGTTCTAAGGTCCCAAGAGCGGCTTCGAGGTAGGTGCGTACCCCATTATGCATCACGCGGTTGACCGATTTCCCTTCGTATCAGAGTCCTTGGAGAGTGGACAAACCCACGGATGTCGCAAGAATTAAGAGTGAGCGTTTTTGACGACGGCTACATGCGACTTTGACTACGACCCCTTCCTTTAGATCCTTTAAAAATTTCCCGTTCCCCGTTAGGTCGTAGCTCGTTATCTCTACCGTGAACGGGGATGCGAAAAATTGTACCATGGCATTGAAGAGTATTTCAACCACCTGGCTTGTGAACTACGTACAGGCTCCTCTCGTGTTATATACTTGCAATATAGATAAGCATATGAGGAAGAGCTCGCTCGAGACAAGCGTTCGTGAAGAGTTCCGAGGATACGTGGGAGGAAGTGCACCAGGTAGTATAAGATCTCAAAGGTTGTGATAGCTCGAGTCCCAACAGCGCTGAGAAGGGCTGCGGTTCTGGCCTACAGCAAACGGATCGGAGTCAAGTATTTGAAATCAAAAGAGGAATTCTCCATCCGACGGAGAGAAAAATGGAGAGTGCAACCCCTGACACCATGCTGATTCGGTGAACTAATGAGTTGTCAATGGGCCCACAGTAACGACTTCTCGGGCCTGCCTCCTGAGCTCCTTGAGGAGTAGTTGTTCCTCTTTCTTCATCGCCTTCATCTTGTACTCGTATCGACTCTATGATGTGTTGGTTAGCTCAACCCCATACGACTGGTCAAGGTGGCTAGATACCATGGCACCGTGTTTGATACGCGTGATTACATTCGCGGCCTCCCCCTTCGTTAACTTTTGGATACGGAGGCTGTGCGCAGCGTCGTGTGTCGTCTCACCCTGAGCATATTTCGGCGCCTTATTCCAACGAGACGCGACAAACGTTTTCTGATTCTCCGTCGCAGGCTGTTTTCTCCATTTCGCTCTCCGCATCAGCCTACCAAAACCAATCCTCAGTTGCGAGAATGAAGGGATTCGGAAAGATCACAACCACGAACCCATGGAACCTCGGTCCTTTGACCACAGTGTTCTTTGCGTACAAGTCGGACCCTCTGATAGCCTGCTCGAGGTTTTGCGCTCGCATGATGTGACGAGGTCGCAAGTATGGTGAAAGTTTGAACATCTTAGCTGTGGCCTTGTCCCGCGTAGCTGGGATGTAATACGCTTGGAACTTGGCCTCCGGCTCTGAGTTCATAGGTCAGACGATGTGAGGAACGGGACAAGGTGGGGAAATCACCTTCCGGGTCTTTCAACGGCTGGACGCGGATGAACCCCGCGCCGACACACTCAAGTATATAGGTCTCCCCGCCAACGCTGACCCAGGCCAGTGGACTGAGCTGGTGAATGATTGGTGTAGTCCCGCAGCATTCCCCGATGAACGCGAACGGGTTGTCATAGTCCACGTAAGTCACGGATTCTGGGGATGGAACTTCCAGAGAAGCATTTGCGTCTTTAACTGCGAACCCCACGTTAACTTCCTTTGTCTGTTCCTGCGCTCGTTCTTCCAGAGATTCTAAGGATTCGTCTACTCATGTGTCAGACCCTTCTGCGATGAGAAAATAAGTGGGTATTACCATCGACTACTTCGGATGGGTCAAGACCGAAAAGAGTCGGAGTAGACACAAGACCAGGTGCTCGGCCGGCGATGTCGACGAAGTCTATGATTTGACAATCTTTCTTCCCGGTTTCAGGGGAGAGTCTCATCCCGCGCCCAATCTACGGAGGCCAATGAGGGTCCACTCAGGGGGTAAAGGAGTGAACGCGGGGAACGAACCATTTGAACCATGACATTCCGCGACCGTGTCGGTCGGGCGACAATAACGCAGTCGATATTTGGGACGTCTGCACCCTCAGTCAGGATCGCTGAACGGTTCCAGGGCATCAGATTTGCGCCTGTGATGGAGAAGCAAAGACAACGAACCGCAATTCACAAGAACTGGATATTCTCCCGCCTTGAAGCCCTCAACCAGCAACTTCCGTTCGGCTGCAGGAGTCTTGGAGTGTACGTATCTCGCGTCAATCCCCGCATCGCGAAACGTTTGTGTGAGCTCCCTGACATGGGAAAGGTTGACACAAAATACTAGGGTGGATTTGCGATCATCTACACCGCAAGAGTAAGAGGGCGTAGTTATAAAAGCCGGGAAACTGGCGCACTGGACTTGTCGAGCCAAGTCTGTACGACCAAGGAATTCAACGTCTCGGTGTTGATGACGTTCGCCAGACTGGTAGGGTTGTAATCTCCAGTGGCAGAGTTGATGGTTACCTCCTTTAGATTTATGTCTGCCTGGACACAGGTAAATCGTACATTGCATAACCTTTCCCGGAATCCATGTCAGTATGAATCAAAGCCATGTCGGGGTGTCTATACAACCATTGCTCTTTAATCATATCCAAGAAGTCCCGGTGGTACACAATCCGGTCGAAAACAGAACCCAGGGCGAGTCCATCATGTCGACTGAATGTGGCGGAGAAACCGATGATCGGTACACTGTGTTTGGTGGGAGCGACCGCCGAACCTGCAGTCTCGTCCTCGGCGTCTTTGACAGCGTGTGGGTTCTTAATACTCGAGTTGAAGTGAGAAAGGATGTGGCGATAGGAGGGTGCGGCGGCGTGGTGTGCCTCATCTACGATAATAGCCTTCAACCCTGCCGGATCAAACTTTTGTAATCGCGGAGTCCTGAGTAATGTCTGGAATGTCGCGACGGTGCTGGAGACGTATCGTATCAGTGCCGGGGCTAAAGAGAATTAAACATTACACACACGTCAGCGAGCCCAGACGCGGTATACCGTGCTCCTTGTTCGATTTCTACTGTCCAGTGGGGGGAATGTTTTCGTGCCTGATCCGCCGCCTGTCGAGCCAATTCAATACTATTGACGATGACCAGGGAACGAGTTGCTTCAGGGTTTGTGGATAACGCGTGTAACCGTTCCAGAAGAGACACGAAAACCACGGTCTTGCCAGCTCCGGTTGGGAGGGAGACCCCGATCTTAGTGGAACCCCCCTTGAGCGCGTCGAGACAGGATTCAAGGCACGTCTCTTGGTAGGGCCGCAGCCGTTTCGGCGCGCTGGTATGAGCATGGCGGAGACGTAGGACCCTCAGGGTGAGCAGCCTCCATCGCATTTGATATGGTTCGCGTCAGGGTGAATGCGGCCACCGTGATCCCGCCGAGAATAACGTGGTGTTCAGATCCACGCGAAGGCTCCGCGCACTACCGGTGTTTATAAAAAGCTCAGGGCTGTATATCTGATTTTGGTCTGGAACTGCCGTCAAGAATGTTGACCATCGCATCGGCAAACCAAACGGCTAAAAACCATGGACACTCTACGACATACGCAAAAAGCGAAAGGAAAAATGCAACATGAAAGATGGGGATCTAGGTAATGAGGGATACAGATCAAGCAGCATCAGCGACGAGGAGTGGAACAAAACGGAGGATAATGCGTGGTTACAGGAAGCCAACCGGTGCAATAGAAAATGTCCTCGAGGAAAAAAGATTGAGATAGAGGGTAACAGCGATAATGAGGGATGCTATGTTCGGGAGCGGTATATCCATCCGACGCAGGGCCGGTTCTTTGTGGAAGGACATGCTGAGTATACTTGGAAGATTACGCATGGCGCCCGGCACCCCGAGCTGAAACTGGAGAGTTAATAGGCGTAGGAGGGGGCGCTGTTTCAAGGAGCTCACCGTTGAAATCCTATTCACCAGAAGTAACCGGCTCTTTCATTTTCTCTTCGATATCCCGGAGGAGCACTCTACAGTCCTCTAGATCTTTCGCAGCCCCAAGCCTCTCAAAAACATCGGCAGCGCGCAAGGCCTCAGACTTGGCGTCTTCGAACCTGCGTTCTTCATACCAAAACCGAACCTGCAGCTTCATCGCGAAACCCAGATAGTATAGGTCATTGACCATGTGCGACTTGGCGCGCTCGATGTGAACGTGCGCGTCACCGAACCTGCCCTGGTCGGAAAACAGGCGTGCAAGGGAGTAATGAATCCAAAACAACTGGTCGTCCCAGTTAGAAGAAGAAGCAATCCCAAGGGCTGCCTCCAAGTGGTCGATGGCCTTCTCTGTCTCTCCTTTGGCTTGACATACATCACCAAGGACTCGGCGACATTTGCAGATGCCGAATTGGTCGTTGATCTTCGAGGAGAGATTGATCGCTCGGGATACAGCCGTTTCCGCGGCGTCGAATTGCTTGTCGTCATGCAACAACAGAGCGAGCGTTTGCAAAGACTGTGCCTGTCCCAGTATGTTATTGCGTCGTTCGTAGATTTCCATCGCTTCTTTTGCCTGTGATATCCCTTCCTCGTAGAGGTCCAGCTGTAGGTTTACATGAGATAGGGTCTTCAATGTTAGAGCGACCTCAAGGTCATCCTCCCACTCCCTCCAGAGCTTCAAGGTGTGAATAAGGAGTCGTTTTCCCTCTGCATAGTTTCCAACCGACTCAAATAGTCGTGAGGACTCGAACAAGCATTCCGGCTTGGAGGGATGGTTATCCAGGAGTCCCTCGATCTTTGGCCCCAGCACAACCAACCGCCTTTTGTGCCAATAGAGGTGTCTCAAGAAATAAGCACAAACTTGCCAGACATCGTCCGAGTTGGCGCCAACAGATGTAAAGACGTCCAGCAGGTGCTCGACGTTCACATCCTCCGACATGATCCACCGTGCCTCCTCGAACCCAGGCTCACCAGGATCAATCCAAACCGACAATTTACGGAAGTAACGCTCCTTGGCCGCATGGAGAAGTGGAGAAAATTGCGGGCTTTTTGGGGAAAGGTAGTCTCGGAGTGGCGCCAACATCGTGATGAAACCGTTACTTCGGTATGTCAGAGAAAGAAGACAGAATTTGTCCAAAATGTTCTCTTTGTTGGAAATGGTGGGAAACAACCAGTCGAGGTTGTTCTCGTCGATACCTTGAGGGAAGAAGGCGATGACACCAAGCAGATCGTGGGCGCTGGGGCCAAGTTCGCGGAATGTCGGTGAAGCGAGCGAAAGTTCGATCGTTGCCGCGAGGCTCTCGTTGTAGTCCGTCCGAAGTACCTGCGTGCGGTGTACATCCCATTCCCTGGCCAATCGATTGTAATCCCACACGTTGTGTGATGCGACAGTAGCAAGCAACGTGATTGAGAGGGCGTGGAAGTCTAATCGCCTGACAAGGTCACCAATAATACCAGATCGTTCGCTATTCTTGTAAATGCCATAGAAGATGTCGTATGCTGACCCCATTGACAATGTAGGGATGGTCGGACACTTGCAATGTGGGGGAACGGTGCAGATACGGGAGGTGATGCCAAGGCAAATGTTGGTGAAACAACTCAGCTCCTCCACCACCATATGGATCTCTCGGGCGTCCGTCCCCTGCGGGTCGAGAATGGATTCAGCGTTATCAAGGAATAGAATCATCTCCTTCGAGGATAGGAATGGTCGTAAAGGGGTCAAATCCTCAGGGTTTTCAATGCCTGCACCGATGACTTTGGAGAGCCGGTTGAGAAAATTGGTACGCGAAGCCAGGAACTGATCGCAACGGATGAATCTGCGGTTACCACCAAATCGTTCCTTGATGCGATCGTCGTGGAGAACGGTCAAGGCAATGGACGTCTTCCCAATTCCGCTAGCGCCAATGAGAGCGATGGGCGTGAGATTTTCTGCGAGGCCAACGATCTCCTCGATCAGCTCGTCACGTCCGAAACAGGCCCTTGGTGGCGGAGGTGGGGATTCTCCGGATATGCTGGATGCAGATGTGAGATACCGGATCTATTGGAAATTGAGATCGCAAACCTGCTTTGGATCTAGGCAACGGTGAGTATTTTTTCAGCAATGAATATCGTACGATGGATACTCACCGATCGATTATTATCATCAGTTCCTTCCTGACGTTTCACCATGGTACGGTGGATGTTGGAAACGATGTTGTGGGTGTTCGCAACGTCATGACGAATGTCAGAAGCGACTACAAGCGCATTTATTGCAAGTTCGGTCTGGAAACGGATGGTCAGCAATGTTAGTGTAGAAGTGATAGAACGCACGTTAAAGACATGAAGAATCCTGTTGAGCTCCAACCTCCAGGCCGCAATCGTGTCTTTATTGTTCTTCGCGTGGAAAAGGCGAGAGATCTTATTTCGTTCGCCCAACTCAACGACGTTCCTCTGGATCTCGACAACGGTCCTGCGATCGAGAGCCTGGTAAGTGAACCGCCCGGCGTATGCACCGTTGACCCAACTCACGTTGTCAGTTGCTCAATCGCCTCGAACACAGACCGACCGATCTGATCTGCCTGTCTTCCATTCATTCCCCGGTCAAGGGCTCCACAGACGTCGGCGCAGGCTAGCCCTAGTTCGATATAATCCACTCTTTTGATCGTCGAGTCCTAGATAAACGTGAACCGGAGGCTCATCACCGTAGAATAGGAGAAAACGTACTCTGATCGTCGTCAGGAGAGCACTGACAGAGTCAAATACGACCCTAGCCGGTGCAATACCAGACCTCTCCTTCGCAACATTCGTGACCTCCATGGCCGCATTCAGTGATGAAAGAGCACTGTCTCGCCCTTTCGGTCGCCGGGACTTTGTATTCATCGTTGAAACTCGAGGTGACTGCGGGAAAACAGCGCGGCGCACAGGCTGTGAGGAAGAACCTAGACCATAACAGAGACGGGCGGTCATTTTGTCATGACATGCCTCGTGCGAACCGAACCATTTGGTCTCCTATTTTACCTCGTTAAGGCTGCCCAGAGGAAACACCCAATACGTTGACTGTTTCTCAACCATGCCTTGTCCTCGACCTGTTGTACCGCGAAACGCTCGTCCGTCACGTATCCCCCCCATTTCTTATCTTCGTCACAAACACGTTGTTTCAGACATCGGTGGAGTCCTATCATACCTCAAACGGTGGTTAGTTGGCTCCAATAGTCATCATCGTGGTGGTGATCGTAGCCCTCAACCAAATCAGAGTCATCTGAGAGACAGGCTGGCTACCGCTTACGTCGGGCGGTGCGTAGCAGGAGGATTGGCGTGAGTTGGTTTGGTGTTCTTGCCCGGTTTGATCTCGTGGCCGCATCACTATATCGGAGTAACGATGCCGTTGCCCCACACCGTGTTCGCGGCGAGGTTGTCTGCGATTTGTCCACGCTCTTGTTGGGACTTGCCAATAGTGGGGGGGCTTTCGGATGGGATTTGATCACGCAGACTCCACAGGAGGCTTGTCACCTAACCGAGAACTCGCATCGTTTTGTGAGATGACGTGTGTTCAAACTTCAAGACGCAACCTCAGTTTTGGTATCCCAACTTTCCTCACCAATTCGGCTCTTCAGTGCCACCACGAAATATCACGCCGCTTTGGCAGGGTTACCCCTAGCAAGGACCTCTGGGACGGGGCTCCGTTGCTCATCGGTAGTATGGAGAGGTTCTGCGGAACAGCGGTCGACTTCTGATTGGTCCTGCTCGATCGGGATTTGATTCACACCTTCAGGCCATCCGTGGACAAATCATTTTCCCACCTTCGCGGTGCGGACAGCCCTCAATCCACGATGGGTGGTAACGAGACCACATCTGGGTAGCCTCGTTCTTCCCCACAGTAACCTGGGCCAACCTTCTACTGTGTCTGTCGTACCAGATTGACTTCCACCACTGTCTACTTCTCTGTCGCTATTCCCCATTACGTTTGCTTCATCTACAGGCCCGGGTCGCCCGGGAAGCCGTAGAAAAGGATCGACCTCCATCCATGGTGCAAGCGAGTGGGAATTAGGTGCAATGCCCTGGCGATAGGGATACAAACTGGTGTATGATGACTAGGGGTACATGGTGAGTGGTGCGTTTCTCGCGGGGAGTTTTTTTGGGACTTACGTTCATGCGCGGGCCTAGGGGACGAGGGGTGAGCCGAGGGCGTGGCGAAGGCGAGGGAGCCGTTGTCGGGTTGGGAGGTCTTGGAGGTTCCCGCGATGCGGTTGCCAGGGGCAAGTACGACGATGGAGGTACGCGACCATCACTTGTATCCAATTAGTTGACAGCTGGATATTCATCTATCGGACTCGTCAATCTTTCAAAAATCGGTCACAGCTCTGTTCGACTTACGGTGTTCAGTCCAAGGGTGTCAGTGAGGGCATATCTACTTGCCAAACCATATGGACCCACGAAAGCGCCCGTGGCGGACATGCTCAACTTGGAGTTTCCCAGGCAATCCTATGAACAGGGTAGTGGCCAAGCACTGGTACTGACATCATCGGTTCTACAGTTGAAGGTTGCGGCATCGAGGCCCCAGCAATGGGCTACAGGATCGTGGTTCTCTGCGCGATCCTAAGAATGACTGCGCTCACACATATCTAGGCTGACAGGAGGCTTTCCGGGCCATCCATCCTTCCACCATTCAAGATCGCCAGTACTAAATCGCTTGTCCTTTCAAAGGAACCTCGTACGCTCCATTGTGATCAACGGGCCGTGTCGTCGAGGTGGCCATCTCGGGGACTCCCCCCGTATTCGTTTCATGGAAATGAGGCACCCGAACATCAGCGCCGTATTGCTGAGGCTCTAGCTCGTCATACCATGGCCTGGACTGACACGGCCGTAGCTGGGACGGGGATTTTCAGGGGTTGAATGGATGGGTGGTTTTAAGATTGCCTCGTCACATGCTGCAGTCGAAGACCGAGTCTTGGGCGGCAAGCAGCTCGCCAGTGGGCCGGCCGTCTTCTCTGGTTAGGTTGACTGGTTGGCCGGTTTAATGCTCGGACAAACTTGTTGGCGATCGACCGTGGATTGTCCAGCACAGCCACCACCATTCACCCACGAATTGCATTAACTAAACCCAGTCATCGAGATAACTTGGGCCCCGAGAATTCTGCAAGTAACATCCCCTCGGTCTATGTATTAATGCGAGCTTTGATGTCCGTATGCTCCGTCCCAACCGGCGCTGACAAGATTGCGTCTCTCCTCCACCACCACCACCCTCCCCTTACCCCACGTGTAAACAGTTCCAAGTGGTATACTTCACATGATTACACGTGCCCCAAAGAGAATTGACAATGCATCGATCAATACAGTACAACCTAGATATTATGTGAATGCGACACAACCGGATGACGGGGAGCCAAAGTAACCGTTACTCGAGAGGGGGGGCTTGTCCAAGCCATCCGTTCAACTCTTCAATGTCTAACATCTCGTGTATGCCGTCAAAATACCGGAAGTTTACATTCACCAGGGGATTCTCAGCTTCTTTCCTCAACCTGACCATCTGCTTGAAGGAGTCCACAACGTGGGTGGTCGGGTAGTAGAAGGCAACTACGACCACTATGAGGCGCGGACAGGGAACCGGTGAAACCGACTGAGGCGATGGGGAGAGGGCGGAAAGAACCTCCGCATCTTCCTGGCAATACATCAAATCAAGCATCTCCAGGTTCGTGAATTCACCCATCCTCGCGATTAACGGTCTCACTATCCTCCTCAGCATCAGCCTCGTGATCTGCGCGATCGGGAAAATCGTCATGTTGGAGAAGAAGTTGAACGTGGCCTCGAAGTCTGGGAAGAGTGTGTTCACGCGGACCTTGATGCCTTTGCCCTTGAGCTCGATCGCGCTGTCCCCCGGTCCGATGTAGAACTCCATCGAGGTGGTCTCCATAATCAGAGGGTAAGAATCAGATGGAAGGAGATCTGCGATGGTTGGAACCCCCACGTAGGACGGTAGGGTGAGCGAAAGCTCTTTGAGTTGTGGAGCCTTGAAATGGGGGATAGCCTGAGAAAGAGCAGCTCCAGATGCTAAGTGGAGGTGGCGAAGAAAGTCCAGACGGATGTCATGTACTGGGGTTGGACCTTGGACAACGCCTGCATCTAGGATCGAGATGGAAAGATACTCCAGGAGGGGGGCGGAGGATAGTACCCTCAATACGACATGCAGAGAGGTTGATGCCTCATCCGCATCGTACAATGAGGGATGGGTGAGGTTATAAAGTTCGGAAGGCGCGGGTAGTAACGAGCCACCCCAAATAAGGAATCGAAGTGAAGGAACATGACAACCGAGGAAGTCACGAGGGAGTCGGGATATGTGGTCTAGCGGGTATCCATAAATTTCTAAGTGTTCGAGGAGAGGGGCCGGATTACGAAACTTGAAGATGGCCAGGAGGGTCTCACCACGAAAGGGCTGGATTCTCATCGACCTCACTCTTCCGAGGTGAGGGATGACCAGCTCCAACGCTGAATCCTTTGGGGAAACCGAACCCGTTTTTGTAGCTAGAACGTCAATCGGCGCCGATTTCGAACGCTCGAGATAGGTATATGCGCGTCCAGAGACGAGGGGCCGATATGAGTGCGGAACGCCAGTAGCGGCAGACGTGTGTGGCGACTGTTATATCTTGATCTAGTTCACGGCATTCGAGAATTTTTGCTAGGATTTCTGGTGGAAGGCGGTTGATTGGTGGCTCATAGTGGGTTGATGTCTGGTCCGAGTTAGATGGCTGCCTACAGTAGGACAGAAGCAAATCAGTTGCTCGCCGTTAATGAGTGGTATCTCGTTCATTCGTGTGTAATTACCTAGTAGACGTAGACTCATCACCCGAGTCCGACATGGTGGCGGTGAGTAGAGTTGAGTCTGGATGGAACCTACTGATGCCATCGATCCTTTCGTCCTGATTTGACTCTCATGGAATTACCGCCACCATCCGTCCTGGCCCACGTCGTCGACGTCCACTGTCACCCAACCGATACTGATATTCCAGATGGATTTCCGGATGATCTCCACATAACAATCTGCGCGATGTCCGCTCGGACCAGAGATCAACCACTCGTCAGAGAGCTCGCCACCAGGTGTCCCGACAAGGTCATTCCAGCATTTGGTGAGTGCTTCCGTGTCTTGGCGGTCGTAAGCCTAGCGAATTATCTGAAGTACTTATGGACACAAGGTGAATAGGATATCATCCATGGTGGGCACACCAGATCGCCCTCACGAAACCAGAATCGAAACGAAAACACTACGAATCTCTGTTGCTATCTTCATCGCCATCAGAGGAAGATCTTGCAGCTTTCGAGAAGGTCTTGGAGAACCAACCAGAACCGAGGTTGTTCGATGATATCCTCCTAGAAGTCCGGAAGAACCTCTCCGATTTCCCCAGCGCTCTCGTCGGCGAAATTGGATTAGATCGTCCAGTTCGGATTCCATACGACTACGACGCCACCCCACGTGTTCTTTCGCAATTCACCATCCCATTCGAGCACCAATTGAAGATCTTCGAAGCTCAGCTAGAACTGGCAGTAGAGCTCAAGAGGAACGTGAGCATGCATAGCGTCAGAGCTCACGATGCCACGATGCAAGTGTTCGAGAGGATTGCGGAAAAGTTTGGGGATAAATTCTGGGACGTGAGCGTGGATCTACACTCATGCGGGGCTAGTGCACAGATGTGGAAAGAGTTCGAGGTACGATATCGGAGAGACTTATCCAAACTTTCTGCTAACAAGCTCTCGCGCCTCTGCCCCCACAGAGAAAATTCTGCAACGTTTTCATCTCACCCTCAACCATCCATAACACCCGATCAGAAAACTACAAGAAACTCGTCGAAACCGTTTCCCCAAAACGGCTCCTCATCGAATCTGACTACTACACCATATCCGATCTCACATCTCAGACAATAAAAATGCTCAACACGGTCTCTGAGATCAAAGGTTGGCCGATCGAGCAAGAGTGGATCGATGAGGAGGATACAGATGGCGTTAATACCAGACCAAAGATACCGGAGGAGGAGTGGGGTGCCGTGAGGAGGTTAGAATCAAATTGGAAAGCGTTTCTAAGGGGCGGTCATCGACCGGAGCAGAAGATCCTCAGTAAATTCAAAAGATTCCACAATGACTGGGTGAGCGACGAGGCGGACGAGGCGTGATCTGGATGAGGGAGGCATCGCCAAGATACCGTATCATAATCTTACGACGTCGAACATGGGGGCCAAACCAGAAGATTGTCAAAACGTATACATGTGTCATTAGTGTATGTACAGGTAGATGCAAAGAATTTCGTGTGGACCGAAAGCAGACGAATAATCATAAGAACGGCGGTATCGGGGCCTTACTTCGTAATGTAGCTCAGTAGCAGGACGAAACAGACACCTATTAGGCAACCGACAATGATGGAGTCTCTTCGTCGTCTTGACTTGATCATTCCTAAGAGGTTGTTGATGCCAGGCATGGTGCTGAGGACCCCTGCCATCCGAGTGTTGATACCAGCGATAGTGGTTCGTTGACGAGCAAAGTCGGCTCGAGTCTCATATGCTTGTCTGAAATGGGGATACAAGTGGGTCGACTCGGAGTTATAAAGGTAATAGAGGGGTGTACATACTCTAAGATCTCGTCCGTCATCTGGTGCGAGCTGTCAATCCGACCTCTCTCAGCAAGTAACATATCCGCGGCGGAGGACTTGTGTGCGCTAAGTGTGTGGTGGTCAACACAACCTCCATGAAAAAGAGTTTCCTAAAGCCATACTCAATGTCATTCCTGACCCCAGAGAGAAGATTCATTTGATCCAAAGCCTGCTTGACGCTTGCCTGTGGGGTGGTTAGTCTTTCTGTCCGTAGGCGCGCTGGCCGATGTACCTTAGTCCGACGGAACTCCCTAACGTTATCTTGGTGTACGTCTCTGTGCCTCTGAATGGCACGTAACATCGTCTGGGTTGTTTGATTACTCGCATCATTCGACAGAGTATCAAGCTCGTCGTTGATCTCTCCCAACTACAACCACCGGAATGGGTCAAGAACCGAATCGCTCGAGCTGGAACGGAGTGTACCTTCTGTAGAAGCTCCTCCAACTCTACTTCCAAATCCTGCCACCGCTCCAACGATCCGGTGCTCTCGAGGTCATGCGAACCGGGACGGGTGATGGTCGCTGCCAAACGGCTATAGGTAGTGAGTTTGTTATCGAATAGAGATTCTAGAGTCCGGCATTGCTTGTGCAGAGACTCCGTAGTCGACATCGCAGTCTTGTTTGTGGGTTGGGGAAGATATGAGGTTGCGAAAGTGGAACTCGCTCGGTTAGGTCTGCGCGGCGCAACCAGACGGGAGAAGGAAGGCGGATGTATGTGTGAGAAAGTTGATCGGGAGTTGCCGAAAGGAAAGTGGCTGAAGATTGAACTTGAGTGAGGAGTGGACGTCCATCGGATTCGACAAGGATTCGACTTCTCAAAGTTGAAGTTGCTCGACTTCTAATGAAGTTATGAGGCCTTAAGGGATGACGACGCCATGTTCGGAAACTTGGTTCACCCCGCTCTCGGGGGTATATAACCCACAGCCCTCCTCCCCTCGCCGTTCTCAGTCGACCTTTCTGTCTTCACCCCACCGACGACGACCTGAGTTTCTACGACAGTCCTTGCTGATATGACCTCCGAGTACTTCCCCCCTATTCCCAAAGGTCTTCCTTCCCTAGGCAGGGTAGAGAACTCCACGCGCCTACATCCTGGCGAGCCGTTGTTGTCTCCCAAGATCATGTTGCCGCTGGGCAACCTCCCAAGGAAACGGGAGATTACCGTGGATTCCAATTGGCCAAAGACTCCTTCCAAGGTACAGGTGCTCAGCTACATTGGTGTTCGCGTGTGTTGACCCGGAGACTTGCAGGTCAACCCAGAGGTCTGCGACAAGCGTGCTATCCGTAGCCATTCAAGCGACTGACTTGACCGTCATCTTAGAACCCGCCATGGCCTGTGTTCAGGGGGTACCACGAGTTCTCTTTTGCCCACGCGACGATGGGCCATCGCCTTCCGACAATCCTCGGAAAAGCGATCGACGACGTGATCCGCACTCTGAACGAACAGTCCGGAGAGGATGAGATTGTCGATCTTGTCCAATGTATCGACCGCATGAATATTCTAATGGTTGAGCTCTCCGAGAGCGCAATGCTAAGACCCATCATCGATGGTTCGTCGGATCCGACCGTCCTTTCTTTGCTTGGAGTGCGCTGACCTCGGCATCCTAGATGATGAGGCAGATGTTGCGTTGTGGAATAAAGAAATCGCAAAATACTTCCAAGGTAATAACACGGACAGGTATTACGTTTGTAAATTCTGACACTGAAGCCGTAGGACATACATTCATGAACGCCCCATGGGTGTTTGCGGAAGCGTACAAATATCGCCGCCTTCGCGAATGTTTCAGTGTAAGCAAGTACTGGAAAAACTACGACGTTTTCTTCCGTCAAAAGGTGAGGGGAATATGGCCGAGTTTTTCTTTCCGTGCAGCTCAACCGTTCAACCAAGTGCGATACCTTTTCACGTTCACAAGACGCGGTATTTGAGCTGTCCATGCGGTTCGCGGAAGTCAATCAGCTGCCCGCTGGGTTAGACGAAAAAACTGTCGCGGAAAAGGAACGCCTAATGTTCCACGAGCTTACGCAGAGTCCGTCTCCACGCTTGCAGACAATATTCCTGTCCCGAATGACTGACCTTATATAATAGTCTGTCTCTGGGGCAACTCTACCGACCTTTCGTTGCTTATCGACATGACCGAGGAACAGATCAAAAGTCTCCAATCCACTGGAGGTGACCACCTTGCGGCAACGGAAAAGAATATCCTTGGAAACCACCTTCCGCAGTTGTGGGATACAGTGAAAGCGCTCAAGGCAGCGGGAGGTGGCAGGTTCGATTTTGTGTTGGACAATGCCGGGTTTGAGCTGTACTGCGATTTCATCTACGGTAAGAATTACGTGGCATCGAACAGGAATTGCTTGTGACCGCGTTCGCTAGCCGACTTCCTGATTCAAACCGGATTGGCTAAGGAAGTCAGGTTCCATGGCAAACGCTATCCTTGGTTCGTTTCGGACGTTACGAGGAAGGATTGGAACTGGCTGTTGAACACGATGGTTTACGGACAACTCTTTGACAAGGTCAGTGACCAGGAGGTAAGGTCATTAAAGAAATTGGGGATGAGGTGGAAGGTACGTTGACAGCAACCCCGTGTTTACTTTGACACTGACCTCCACGTGTCCGCAGGAATATGAGAAGCAAGGAAAATGGGTAAGCAGCACCCCAGATAACGAACAGTTCAATTATTGCGGCTTCTGACACAAAAGATGGGCGATTAGATCTACGAACAGCACCCATTCTGGTGCTCCGGTTGGACGTTTTGGGAGATGCACTCGGAGGCCCCAGACTTGTTCTTGCACCTTTCCCATTCGGACCTCGTGTTCTTCAAGGGTGACTTGAACCACCGCAAGTTGACGTATGATTGTACAGCGCCTGCCAGCACTTCATTCGAAGTGGCTATTGGACCCATGGCCAGCAAAGCCGGAGCGCCGAAGATATGTTCGCTGAGAACGATCAAGAGTGATGTAGTTGTAGGACTGGGAGAGCGTGGAGGTGATACTGCAAAAGACCTGGACGCAAAAGAACCGGGGTGGAAGATCAGCGGAAAATACGTGAGTAGCATTGGAGCCTGGTTGTGGTTGGCTTCTTGCACGCTGATACTTCGTGATTTGATGATCAGGCTGTGGTGCTCCTGTCGAATGGGAAGTCTGGGGAGAAAGTGAAGCCAAATCCGTGAGTGTGGAGAAAAGGATCATCAAGGGTACTCCTTATGTACGAATGGTGGAGTCGGGAAGAAGCTCCTGCGTGTCGTGGCAAATTGTAGATAAAGAATCATTACGTTGTATGATGTCCCATACGAACTGTCGAGGTGTCGTTGGCCAAGTTACTTGACCGATCTATCCTGTTGGCCCTGTTTTCAGAGTGGAGTAGCGTTTACATCGGCGTTGTCGGTCCGTCGATTCATCGACGTTTACTTACGTCTGTCTCCTTCATTCCTCGTCCGTTTGCACGAGTGTTAATCGCCGTATAATACTGGTGCGTGCGGCAGTCTCGCTCGAAAGAGCGGGATTCTAGAAATGTTCAGCTCCGTCGGTTGGCGCCATGGTGAGGCGGGATCGGAGGGATAAAGCATTGTGCGCACTGTACTTCGGGCCGTTCGCACACGTCCGGGAATCGGAGATCGTCTCAGAATGAAGACCCGTGTTGGTCGTCTGGAGGGTCACAACCGCGCGACTCCACATCAAACCCTGGTGACCTCTCGTGCTAGTGCGACGCTGGTGAGCGAAAAAAAAAGATGAAGGAAGAGAAGAAGAAAACACATGCTGTAATGTTAACGTTCCGAGCGGACTGAAAATTTTCTACTACTGCAGCAGACCCTACTCCACCCTTACGAAGGAGATCAATATTACAAAGTATTCACCCAGTGAGACCAGGCACATATGGCGTCATCAAATCTCAAGACGACCCTCTTTTACTTTGAGCAAGTGGCATTGCAACCGAAACACTCCAACCGATCACTCCTCTACACCCGCCTCCCCATCGCTAGAAGGCGAAACAAAACCTTACAGTTCGAAATTGTACAAGTCTCGTTTCAAGGGGAAGGTCGTAGTGTGGCTGTTGTGAGCGCTACTGCTGCCGTCTACTTCCGTTTCCGGATTCTTGCCTCTGTTTCTCTCGCCTCGACTCCCAGTTTTGGACCTGCGCGGCTGTTGTTGCTGGGCCGTCCCTCTGTCAGCTCTTCCCATCGCCTCACTCATGAAAGGAGAGAAATAAGTGAGCCCGGAGAGCACACCAAAGAATGCTTTCATCTCCATCACCCACCTTCGGTAGACGGCGTTGACCCAGTGGGTATGCGATGTGCACGGGCGTGCCTTGGAGTCATCGCACCGTTCTCCCGCCGAATTTTGGGAAGTGAGCGCTGGTATTTCCCTTTGGCTCGGGAGGGGATGGGTCATATAAGACGGGGCGGGAAACCGAGGCGTGGGTTTCTCATTCCCCGTCGGCTCTTCCTCTCCCCTCTTCCTTCTTTTGAGCTCTCCTCCTTGAGCAACGCACGAAACGAAAAGAGAACACTATGGCTCACGACTACTTTGTTGCCAACCCCAACGACACCTCCGTTGCCATTGTCGCCACGACAACTAGGACGCATACCGGCAGGTCTGGCGCGCCCCAGAAGATTGCCCTGACGTTGGCCAACCTTCCCAAGAGGAGGGATAACGTTGGTGCTACCTGGCCGCGCACCCCATCCAAGATCGACCCTCAGGTTAGTCATTTTCCTCGATGGCACATGTATCCACGTCGTCTGATATCGTTACGCGTCGGCATAGAACCCGCCCTGGCCGGCATTTCGAGGGTACCATGAGTATTCCTTCGCTCATGCCACCATGGGTCATCGTTTGCCGACAATCCTTGGCAAGGCCATCGACGACGTTATTCGAACCTTGAACGAGCGATCCTCTGAAGAAGAGATCATCGACCTCGTTGAGTGTATCGAAAGGATGGAAGGTCTGATGACCGACCTGTCTGGCAACGCCAACCTTAGGTACATCGTCGATGGTCAGTCTTTCTCCTCCCCCCTATCATCCTCACCTCATTCAATTCCTGCGTTCTTGGGGTAGATGGCGAAGCCGATGTTGCCTTGTGGAACAAGGAAATCGCCAAGTACTTCCAAGGTATGGAGGTATAGATACCACACTTCGGTTCGATCTCAACATGCGAATTGATAACAGGAAAGACGTTTATGAACGCCCCTTGGCTTGTTGCTGAAGCCTACAAATACCGTCGTCTCCGTGAATGCTTCGCCGTCAGTAAATACTGGAAGGAATACGACGTGTTCTTCCGTCAGAAGGTAAGGATGGGGATGATAGACTCGGACTACCCTCGATCAGAGTCGGGTTAATCTAATCGGGATTTCTCTTTTTGATCTCCAGTGCGACACCTTCTCACGTTCTCAAGACGCCGTATTTGAGTTATCGACGCGGTTCGCCGAGCCGTTCCAGAAGTCTCCCGGTGTCACCGAGGAGACCAAACTTGAGAGGGAACGTCTCATGTTCACAGAGTTGGCCCAAAGTGGGTCGAAGCCTTGGGACCCGCAGTTGAATTTGTCTGACCGAAGTTTCACCTAGTTTGCTTATGGGGCAACTCGACCGATCTGTCACTGCTCATCGACATGACCGAGGAACAGATCAAGAAGTTGCAAGCTACCGGAGGTGAACAACTCGCACGGACCGAGAAGAATATCCTTGACAATAACCTCCCCCAATTGTGGGAGACCGTAAAAGGATTCAAGGACCGGGGCGGAGGACGAATCGATTTTGTCCTCGACAATGCCGGTTTCGAACTCTACTGTGACTTCGTCTATGGTGAGGACCTTTACCGGGACCATCAAGCCACTACGTCGGTTACTGACATACACGGTTGCAATGCGTAGCCGATTTCCTGATCCAGAGTGGATTGGCCAGAGAGATCAGGTTCCATGGAAAGAAGTATCCTTGGTTTGTCTCTGATGTGACGAGGAAGGACTGGAACTGGCTCTTGAACGCGATGGTCTACGGTCATCTGTTCCACACGGCCAGTGATCAGGAGCTCAGATCACTCAAGAAGCTCGGTTTGAGGTGGAAGGTATGCCTTCTCGCGATTGCTTTCGTGGACGCAAGAGCTGAAAACATTGCTCATCATAGGAATACGAAAAGGGGGGTATCTGGGTGAGCCATCCTCATCAAACCGTGAAACGCTCTCAACGCTCACACGAACTGCCATTCTCCAGGTCTACGAACAACATCCCTTCTGGTGCACAGGATTCACCTACTGGGACCTCCATTCCGAAGCTCCCGATCTCTTCCTCCATCTCTCGAAATCCGACTTGGTTATCTTCAAGGGAGATCTCAACCACCGTAAACTTACTTACGACTGCCAAGCTCCGGCTAGCACCCCGTTCCACGTCGCAATCGGCCCGATGGCCAGTGCCGCGGGCGCTCCGAGGGTTTGTTCGTTGAGAACGATCAAGAGTGATGTCGTCGTCGGGCTTGGAGATAAGGGCGACGAAATCGCTGAGAAGTTAGATAAGGAGGAGTCTGGTTGGAAGATCAGCGGAAAATACGTGAGTCCCTGCCCTCTTTGCAAGCCTCTCTTGGGATGAGATTGCTTATCGAATGATCAGGCTGTTGTTTCCTTCTCCGAGGGCCGACCGGGAGAAAAAGTCAGGTTCGCTTAGAGACAGACGGCGACATCTGCCACCCAACTACTCGTACCCAATTCTCTCCCCACTTTCTATCCCCCCCTTCTCGTCGTGTACCTCGTCCTAATGTACAAACATGTATACCACTCCTCCCATCTACCCCTAGTTTGCATTCCCACTCGCTCCGTCGCCTTGCATGTATTTGTATATCCTCTCTAGCACCAAACGTCACCTCGATCCCTTGTCATCTTGTCATCCTCGAATTCTCGAATCATGATCCACGTCAGGTGTTTTTGGCTCTGGTTTTGATGTTTCGCTTGGGGTCTATAGTCGAAGTCGGTTTACTCCCGCACTACCGTGGCTGACATCCGTGGACCCGAAGAACAGAGGGGAAACCGTGGGACCAAACCTTCGTTTCGATCTCTCACGTTCATTAGTACATGGATATCAGTGCTATGCATTAAAGCGGCGTGGGTCCAAGCTCATGATATTCAAGCCTGGGATGCTGATGATCCCTCAAGGCTTCATCCTCTCGTCCAGCCCAGAGTGACAACAATATCTCTCGGCCATCACGCAGATACGCACAGACCCGTGCGACCCGGTTGGCGTGACCAGTATACCTGTCTACAATACCGTCAAATAATCTGATCTCATCTTTACGAAACCATTCAATATTCAAACCGTACCGAACCCGACGAAGCCCGCGTGGCCGCAGACCAACTTAAAAAGACAGGGAGGCGGAGGCCAGGTAGAATGAGATAAGTTAGTGCGAGGCGGTTTCTTTATTCTCGTTGTTTATATCTAGATACAATTCCTCTCTTCATCTGTGGCAGCCTTAGTAGGTGTACCCAGACGAAATTGCGACGTGAGGGAGGGGAGAGGGAAGAAAGTCAGAGCATCATGCAATGACCCCACGTGAAATCCATATCACGCCGGCATCGATATCGAAACGATGTTGAGCAAAGGTGTCAATGAAAGAAGGGAGGGTAGGTTGGGTATGAAATATAAATAAGAGTTGGTGTGGATTGTCAGGAGTGATTGAACGAGGAAGGTCCAAATGCAAGAAATGAAAAACGATATCAAACGAATACACAGCTGAAGATTGCAACGAGGGGAGGGGCAGGAGGGGAAATTTGAGGAAGTAACGGGGGAGGGAGAGGGGTGTCAACGTGGTCACGGCGTGGTGTGATCGAGTGGGTGATTACGCATGGATCATATTCCCCCCTCCGTAAGTCCGGAGATTTCTTGACATCCCGGTCGCGTGCTATACAACTGGCTTTTCAGTGGCCTCGGTTGGTCTAGGATTTCCCCAGTCGAAAGGATTGTGGATGGAGAGTGTTTGGTTAATACAATATTAAATATCGGGTCCTTAGCGTAGCGGGTGGCAGGCAAGAAAACGGGGAGGGTTGAGGTCTGGGTAGGAGATATAAGGGCTATAGGTGAGCAACATGTGTATGCGGTGTGTTTTGATCCTGAGGATTATGCGGAAATGAATGGCTAGGAACTTCCCTGGCAAAAAAAAAAAAAGCAGGTCAGGAGATCGTCGTGCACGTTTGAAGATTTGAATGCATTCGCACATGCAGAAGAATCTAAAGAGGAGGATGATAGTGCATAGGGTGAATGAAAACACACCTTTTCAACGTTTGGGCTTGAATAAACGAGTGGGGAAGGCGTTTCATCCTCTCTTCGGCTCAACAACCTCCGAAAACATCCTCTTCCACTTTCCCTAACCGAGGCCGCATGATCACTGTTCCCTTCTCAAGGGTCTTCGATAGAATAGCTGTATCCGGAAATAGAGAAGACGCGCGGGGACGAGAGCAAGATAATTCAACGGCGGAAGGGACCTGAAAAGTGAAGGGGAGCGCCCCGGAGGCCGGTGAGGGCCCAAGCGAAGGTCCAAGTATTATAAACGGTCGTCCCAATCCCAGATCGCAACCCGCATGTCTTTCCAGACCTTATCGACCGAAACCCCACCACCGGATAGTCGTGATTGTGAGGCGTTTAATCCCGCCGATGTCGCACCCAATGGGATGAAAAGGGAAGAAACAGGGCAATCCACATCGCGCCATGTCCGGGCACTAAACCAATCAAGGTAAAGGGGAGAAGGCGTCAGTGCGCTTCCTGGCTCGGAAATGAAATAGCCGCCGCGCCGCTAAGATGCGGGTCCAGGCGTTGGGTGCGTGTTTGGGGGAGGGAAAGGACGGGAAGACGTACGTTACACTCGCAACCTTCGTACACGTCTTCAAGACGTATTTGTACACTGAACCTGCATCGAGCACGAGGGTCACAGTCTCTCCGGGAGGGATCAGGACTGCTCCAGCGGTGCTGCCGTTCCTGTTGTTGTAGTCGCGGAGCAGCTGGAGAGACGTGTAGTCGCGCGTGTCGTTCGTAAAGTCGAGGAGGACGTCGTAGGATTGGATGAGACCCGGCATCGTCTTGAACGAACGAGTAGCAGGGGAGGGATAGCGAGGGAGCGGAGGATGGAAGGGGAGATGGTGGTGGATGGAAGAAGAGAGGGAGAAGGAGGCGAGCACGGAAGAACCGTCGTCTATAATTCTGCTATCCCGATTTGATGTGGAATGGAGACCGAACAATGACCGTCGGGTTGCTCTCTCTCCCCCTCGAAATTCGGTTAATTATCTTCAATTTTCTCTTACACCTCGCTCTCGACTCTCGCCACAACGGACACCTCAAACTGCTTCAGACGTGCGCTCAGATCGCTGCGGAGGCCGGCCCGATACTGCGCCAGTACCTCTGCCTCAAGGACGAGTCTCAGATCAGAGGTCTCCTCTTTGATGCCTGCAGGGACCATCTGGCGCAAGTCTGCACAGCGGAAGTCGCCAACGATTCCCGTCTCATCCGTGACAACGAAACGTCCGAGGTGAGGATAAAGATCTGATCCCCGGACTTTTAGCCTGAACTTTTGCCTTGCTGCCTCATGGTCCTACTCTTTCCATCCCGGTCTCATGCTGATCCACGCCGTTTTATCCTTCCCGCAGCTCGTGCCGGTCTCCGCATTGTTTGTCGCTTTGCGGAAAATGACGTCTCTGCGTTCCTTACGGGTATTCGAGACCCAGCGGCCCGTCTTCGTCGACCCCCATGGTACGGGCTTTTCCCTATCCCCTTGTTCGCGTCCGCGAACTGCTAGTTTGTGATTTTTACCCCCGTTCCCTTGGTTAGGTCTAGCAAGCAAACGCCTCATCACTGATTTCGAGCGAGCCCTATTCCCATCAGACACCGCCGACCAGCCCCCATTGTCTACTTACGAATTACTGCTCCCGGGGAGGACGAATGTTACACTACTCACCGCGCTCCGCTCTCCCTTTATCGAGACGTTGCGGTTGTCAGGGACCGTTCAGATCGCTAACACCCCGTCTGCAACACTGAAAAACTTGAAACATCTCACAATCAACAACGTGCAGGGAAGCTACTTCGATACTCGCGACTTTTCCCAAGATTTCCCCTCCATCCACACCCTGGAATCCTTCATCTACAGCCAGACGGATCGGCTGAGCTTTGAACTTCGAGACCACCACTTACACACCATATCCACCGCCGCCAACTCATTACGCAAGCTCGTGCTAATCAACTGTCGAAAACTGACGACCGCCACCATCGCCCATTGTCTAAAGCAGTTCCAGCGGTTAGAACATTTCGCACTGGCGCTCGTGACGACACTCGAACTAGAAGTCAACTTTATCCGAGATACCCTTCCTCCTACCATTCGAATCTTAAGACTCGCAATACAGAATGAGAGGTGGATGAGGGTCTTTGTCGACAAAGAGGGCGATATCTACAGAACGGTGGGAAACCTGATGCAGGAGACCGGTGGCGTATTGACTGAAGTAAGTTTGCACATGCGGCCCGAGTTCTTGAGGGATCCAACGTGGGGGGCGTGGTTGTCCAACGCAGCCCACCACTCTTGCATCCTGCTCACTCTTGGCCCATGGATAAACTCAGAGCGTATCTAACCCTACTCGAACATGCCAATCACACGCTTCCGGACCATAGGTAGAATTAAACAGAACAAGTATTATAATGGAACGTATCGGTTTGTACTTATACAGATTTTACGTATCCGAAAAATACACATTATACACAATGGCCGAACGCCAACGACCAGTACAGTACATCTTCGCGAGTAATGTTGTAGGCTCCTTCCAGAGTTAGACGACGGGACATCGCTGTCTAAGCGGACGGAGGTGGGCCGTTTGCAGCGGGAGTGGTGGACGCGGGTTGCCCGGCAGCGGGAGCCACACCCATTTGGTTGGGGGAATCCTTCTTCTCCTCACGACCGAAGAAGGCGAGCAAGAGGGCCAAAAAGAGCCCGATCGTGACGAAGGACCTGATAGAACATCAGCCACCCGGAAAGCCAATGAGAGACTATGGACGAACCAGTTGATCCAAGCGAACGCCATCGTGGAATTGATAATATTAATGACGCGACAGCGGAGGCGCCCAGGGCTGAAATGTAGTCAGCAAGGACCGACGCATATTGCGAGGGAGGCAAAGACTACTTGCCCACAGTCGAGGCCGCTTCCTCCGATCTCTGACGTGAAGAGGGCCGCACCAAGGAGCCAAAATATCATGGAGGCGAACATCCTAGTCACCCCGCATCAAGTTACACTCAAGTCATGAAAGAAAAAACTTTAGCCCGTACACAATCACTTGGAAGATGATAGCCATGGCGGCCTCAGCCAAAGCCATGAATATCACGAGGAAAACCCCAGCGATGATGCCCCAGGAGGAACAGAAGACGAGATAACGTGTACGAGGGCGGATAGGGGACGAGAATCCGAGGTTGGTTCGGTTGAGCTCTCTGATCAAGTCACTCGCGAGACCAAGCTGGAGGGACCAAGCGTCAGTATAAATACGCACCATACGTGACGGGGATGGGGGACGTACCTCTACGATTGCGAAGACGATGGTCAAGCATAGAATGACTGGGATGGCCGATCAGCACTACGGGACTCCTGAGCTCACGTCTAACGAAAGACGTACTGATGTAGATGATCTTCATAAAGTCGCGTGCCATGATGGGCAAAAATATACAGAGTGTACGAGCAGGGAAAGCTGCAGATGGTTCACGAGCGATGGGGAGGTGAGAGCAGCGGATGGGGGGATGGTTAGGAATCCCACCCCACTTTATACCCGTCCTCCCTGGGGATTCAGGGGTAGTCTCGGGCTCAAGAAAACGTAGTCACCCGTTGCGTCATCTGTTCGAAATAGGTCTGAGGAGTGGTAAATCCCTTGATAGAGGATCTGGGACTTTCTAGATCCATACAAGAATGTCTCCTGAGTGATGAAGCTTAAATGCGCTGACGTCAATTTTGAATATCCTTCACAGCGATACCCCTGTTCACTCAGAGATGCTCATCCACTTCGCTCCGTGACGGAGAGATTGGGTAAGGACCCGGCTTGATGAAGAGATGGTTATAAGTGTTTTCAACGCGACCGAGGGTCACCTCATTGATGCATCTGGAAGTCAAAGTGTGTTGGGGTCGTCATGTGATCCGTTAGGAATTCCTTCTGCCGCAAGTCCTCCATCGGTGGATCGGCCACTACTCTCGCTTACAAAACGACAGGGGTTACTTGGCTTGTAAAACCTCCCTAACCCTCAATGAACGGCCCAACTGATTACCCGAGTCAGTTTCTATTTTCTCTCCGCACGGGAATGCATCTCAAGGATGACGGAATGTGGCCGCAGATTGGTTAAAGGCATTTCCGCCAGAGCCTGCTCCGGATGCTCATGGACCCAGGCGCATTACAAAGAGGAAGAAGAAACCTGGAAAGAAATCAGCCAACAACCGGAATGTAGGCAGGCTCGCGGGAATAGCGAAGATGCCGTTAGATGTCTTCTACGAGGTGCGCAGAACTCCGTCCGTCCGTTTGTCGCCTGGAACAAAGTCTAAATCGTTTACTGTACCCAGATCGTATCTTACATGCATCCCTCGGATTTACTCCGCATCTCTCGTGTATCCAAGCATTTCCGAAAGATGCTTATGACGAAGAATGCAGTCAGTTTCTGGCGAGCAGCACGCAGAAACATCGGCATGCCCGAACCACCGCCCGACCTCAATGATGCACAATACGTTGCATTAATATTCGAGCACGTATGCAACGTTTGTCGATCTCTTTTTTTCTCCCCTTTGGCAGCGACTCACCCACCACGTCGTAGGCGTGTGGCGCAAGGGTGGAGTGGTGTAAAATTCTGTCACTGAAAGTACAACTATGCAAGAAATGCAACTGGCATAAGTGCGTTTAATCTTCATTCTTGCCCAAGCTGTTTCCTAACTCTGTCATTGGCATTCCAGCATTGAAGGCGCCCAAAGGATATTCCGCAATTCAGAAATATCCGTCAAGGACTTCGACTGGTCGTTAGTTCTCCTAGTCGAAGACCTTCTCGTGCACGACTGGGAAGACAACGCCATATATATGGCTCAACGCTCCATGAACCCGGACAAGATCGCTTATGCTCCGCAAGTCAAGGTTGTGATGAGCCAGCTCTCTACGTTCGAGGGTGAAGTTCGGGAGGCATACGTAGAGCAACAGAGACGCATGGTTCAAGACACCCTCAATGTGCCAAACTAAATCTTATCTTCCATGACGTGATGACTAATCGTGTTACTGTTCGCAGTTTATAAGGAGATTTAACGCCTGGGAGATGAAGCGCCAGGCTGAGCGTCTTTCAGAGGAAGCGCACCGCAGAGCAATGTATGGCTTCCCTTCTGTATCTGCTAGTTTCTCACAAGTCGCAGCGTCTACGGGAGGTTGGAAGCTCTTGGTCATGATCGACGAGATATGAGATGGGATGACGACACCGATTGGAGCAAGTTGTTTACTGAAGGGGGAGAAATCAACGAAAAATGTACGTATCCCTCAACCTCACCGCACCAGCAACTTTTCACCACTTTACCGTCAGATTGGCGGAGGTCCTTGCTACCCTCGTTGGAACGTGAGATAGCAAACTGGGAGGGATCCAGGATGGTCGACGAGCTATGTGAACGTCTCGCACAGCGATATACCGAGTTCATGGTGCTTCTCGACGAGACCCTTCCAGGATACTCAGACATGAATCCTGTACATCCTCCTCGCATGTACTGGAAACACCCTGTGGAGCTTTTCGAACTGTTACAACAAGATGATGCCCGGATTCCCGTAACTCACGCTTTCCTTGAGGAGCGCCGGAACGTCATCCTTGATGTGGTCACGGAGTATAATTGCAACCTGCGGGCCGACATGATACAGATGGCATTCGAGGATCCCTCAGGACCCACCAAGCCCATAGCCATCACTGAAGAGAAGGCGCTCGAAATACTGAAAAGCGCTTCGACGTTGTTCGTCAAGAAGGACCGGTACACCGGCTTGCGCATGAGCACGTTGTACACTTACCATGGCCTCATCGAGGATATCAGAAGGGAATTTCGTTATGATGAGTTTGACGTTCGCCTTCGGTACGGTGGGTATGACTCGTACGGTTGGTCTGCTATGTTGTTAGAGAAGTTGGAGCTCGACGAGGATATGACGTGGGACGTGGTGGAGGCAAAACAGGCGGAGAAGCCGCTGGTTTGTTTGTGCGGGAAGCCGGGTTTCAAACAGCCCGCTTCGTTTATCGAGCTGGTAAGTTGCTGTCATAACCAGGGTTTCAGCACACAGTCATTGATCGTCCCTTTTGTGATAGCTTTCACACGTGTTGGAGGAATCGGATTGGCATCTGGACAAGTGGGTGACCTATGGTTTACCTTCCGACGTTTCAAGCTGGCACGAGTTGACTTGCTTTCTCCGGTAGCCTTCATCCGACGAACCCACGTTTTGACTATGATCATAACACGATCGACTTGTCTAAGCTGGAGAAGATCATCGTTCAGTTGGACCCAGAGAAAGGTCCTCCCATGGATACCCTCCTCAAGAAGTACCGGCAAAAATTGGTCAAGCGAGGCAAGGGCAAGGGTGTTCCGGATTGCATTTTCTTCCCTGGTCGGGGGATTAGGTGTTTGGATTGCCATTCGCACGACATGATGATGAGTAAGGAAATGTTTCAGTGGCATTCGATGACGAAGTGAGTAGCATTATGGTTCCTCTCCGGCTTTTGGTGCCTGGTTTTGTTTGCTTCGACGTCTCGCTGATGAATTCGGTCCTATTCGCTCTGTACGGACAGACATTCGAAGTACTTCGAATTCCCGAGCGGTCAGGAAACAGAAATCACATTTTCTTACTAGCTGTTTTTGCTACACCCAATGTAAATACCACAAAGTTGGCCAAGGCGCGAACAGATGAAGAAAATTAGTGGAAAGTCAGGTCTAAGTGGTTCGTCGCAGAATGTCCCCCGGGTTGGAATGACCAAAGATTCAAACTTAACGAATAACTATGGGACTGGGGAAGCAGGGATTCATACTGACAGAAGTGTGGGGTTTTCTCTTGTACATACATTGGCTTTTTCCGCGGTGCGATACTTGGTTACCAGTTAGTCCTGTGAGACGGACGTTCAACGTTCAACGTGAAGCGTAACTGGTGCCGGAGAACGATCTCTAACTTGTGAAGGCGCCTCACTGCTATGCCCCGTTCGTATATTCTACCTTGATCCTACTTGGACCGATGCTCGGTTGTTACACATCGCACCTTCGAATCGCGATCAGTCCTGGTGAGCGGCAAGTGTTCTTTTGTCCCGACATTCGTCATGACTTCAAGCCTTGCAGGCCGCCGTCAAAGGGTAGAACTCGCGCAAGGTGATGGATATACTCACACCCAGTTGGATCCCCGGAGGCCCCCGGATTCGGTCTCGAAACATTGCCACGGCCTTGCTCCAAGAAGTGTTCACGAGCGTAGTTTGGAAAGATGGGGAGTTGCCTTTCGCAAGGTTCAGGCGCTCAAGTCCAAGCTCAACAGCCGTGAAGCCAGATACACCCACGATATTATGACCAGCTGACGTCAACCCCATTGTTGCCCTCCGCGGACAACGTGGAGGTGTGACTGGGTAATCGCCGTGGTTAGCTGTTTGATGGCGTATATCGTATAACTAACCCGGTGGGCCAGAAACAAAGTCTTGAGTTCTCCTGCGGGTAGGTGGTCGTAGGTATGAGCATTGCTCCAAGTTCCTGCTGCGGAAGCCCTTTCGGCTCCTTCCGAGATCATGCCTGCCCAAGGACTAACTCTCACTGGTTGAAGAGAGGCGACGAACCCCATTGACCTTATTCGCCTTGGCGCGATATCTGTGTATTTATTCAGTCCTTCCAATATTCATTGTTTGTTGGTACCCTTGCCTCTCTCCCACATCCTAACACTAGCAAGAGGTCCTTTCTTCCCCTACCCCCACCACTGCGTAGACCAAGGCAAATGGAACGACAGAGTACGCTCGTTTCTTCCGCTAGCCTATCTTCTTCTGGATCTTGACCACCACGATCATTATGCTTATCACCAGATTGGTACAAAGCGTACCCTCCGATCGCTGGTCGACCCGCCCCAGTTGTGCGAAAACCTCGTCCCGCGAGAAAAATGTCCACGAGGGATAGCACAGGAACGAGGCACGAAGGGAAACCCTCGCCGATAATGGTCGTGCCACTGGATATCTTTTACGAGGTATATCTTTTACGAGGTATAGTACTCCTCGCGCCCATGTATCAACCTTAAACCGTACTACCTCCCGCCCTTCTTCCGCTCTCCCGTTTTTCCTTTTTCTTCTTTTTGGTTTTCCGGCTTCGGCGCTGATCAAAGAGAACTTGATGGGTGTAGATCGCGTCGCGTTTGCATCCGAAGGATTTACTCGAACTCTCGAGATCTTCGAGACATTTGCATTCCCTGCTCATGACGACCGCCGCAGGGCCGTATTGGAGGGCCGCCAGGAGGAGTATTGAGTTACCCGATGGCCCATCGGTGATCAATGAAGCGCAGTACGCTTCATTGATGTTTGAACTCAAATGCACGGTAAGTGCGTGCACGAATCCCGCGCAAGCTGTTTCAGGTTTGACGCAATGATTATTGGTTCTGTATCCTCTTTAGGCATGCGGCATTGAGGATACAGACCTCAGATTTACTCAAGCATATGCTCGGTTCTGTGAAGTCTGTTATGCCCTTAAGTATGTCTTCCATCTCGGTCTTGTTGGTACCCCACTCCAGCAAAAAGCTAACGCGTGTGCATTTGGATAATAGTATCAGGAGTCGCGAAGACATCTATAGTTCTCTCCACCCTAAGACGATACTTAAATGTGAGGGACTCGACTTTGGATTCTTCGCCTCCGAATTCGAAATGGTGCTACCTAGGAGTATCGAAACCCACATGATTCGGCGCGCTTCACGTCCAGGAAGAGACGGCTGGTTCTACTTTCCAGAGTTCGAGGCGGTGGTTGAGGAGTATACCAGACTCAAACGTGACCCCGAAGCGTTGAAAGCCTTCATCGAGGCGCGGAAACTGGCCGTCCGAGAGAACCTGGAGTTCCGAGCTCGACGGGGAAAGTGGCTGGGGGCCCACGATGCGAAGGATAGAGCGCGTAAAGTTCGCCAGAAACAAAGAGAAGTAGAATTCCTCGCGGTTTTCCGGGAGCATCTCCCAGAATACAGCGAACAAAACCCACTACTTCCTCCGGATGAGGTGGTACTACGCGAGGTGGAGGGACTGAGCGAGTTTCTGATGGAACAGGGTGGTGTAGTACCCGTGACCTCGGAGAGGGTGCGGAAGATTTCGGGGTTGCTCGTGGCACATTGCGAAGCGTTCAACCGCAAGATACGAAGAATGATGGTCGTGATCTCAAAACGCATTCCGATGGATCAACCGTTCACGATGACGGATGACGAATGCCGCGAGTATTTGGGTAGAGCGACGACAATCTTTATCGTGGCCATCGAACGGCAGCAGTTGTGGTATACGCACCAGTCGTTCGCCCTGACGATGAGACATATTAGGGAGAAGAAGGTGCTGTTCGGGATGCTGGACGACTTTTATGTCAACGAAGATTACTCTGAGCACATTGGCGCGCTTTTGGAGTACATGGGTCTACTGAGGACAGCGACGTTAGATGCCGCCCTGGCCAAACAGGAAGAGTTAAAGGTTGTTTGTCAATGCAAGAGCACTGACTTCGAACAACCAGCATCGTTCATTGAGTTGGTGAGTCATTCCGTGAAACGGGGAGGGGTTCTGTGTGGTCATGCTCACCCTGGGACTAGGCAAGGCATATAGCCACTGACCACCCACAGCGTGGGGGTTGTGAACGCACGGAGACGTCCATGGGGGCTGGAACACCTTCCAGGTACTCACTTTGCGTCCTCGGTGTATTCTGATATCTGATAACGGTCAAGATCAAGGGACACGCATCAATATATATGGTATTATCCCTCCTGAAAGAAGTTCGCGGGGAAGTGGGGTCGTATGAAGCCGTGTATGGTGAGGGATGACAATAATCTGTAACAGTATTGGAATTTTGCATGCCGGTCGGCGTGATAGACCGCGACCCAGACAGTGACTATTGACCCCGTAGGATGGGATATCCAGACAGGAATGAAAAGCACGCAAGAGATGTCGGTGATCAGTCAGCAGGTGGGAAATCCTGCCAAGGTGGCTTATCAACGACCCCCTTGCCGCCCGCGGGTAAAGTTGACGCCCGGCACAGGCGACGCTTGTGCCAATGATAAGCAACGTTTCGTCAGCGCCGACCCGGCTTTCTCTTTTCTTCTGTCCGCGGCCACTTGAACGGGGACAGAGAATGCGATTCTGAACGCGACTCGGTTTTATGTTATAAACACGACCGGACAATGAACTCCCCCCACAACCCTCCCCCCTCCCGTTTGTCTACAGTCAATCCCCCTCCAGACTCACGAACATGAAGAGATCAGCTGTTGACAGCCTCCAATCTAGCGACGACGACGCTACCGCAGTCACCCATCCAGGCGATCGTAGAGTTCAAGCTGAAGATCCTCCTTTCACCCATGGGTTCTTAGACAAGGACCCAGAAACTTCCAGGGCGAGGTCTCTCTACTTTAAAATCATCGCAGGAACATTACTCCTCGTCTTCACCTACGTGATTTGGGGAGTACTCCCAATTTATTGGGGTTCAGTCTTCAAGTTATACCACCACGCGCACAACCTCCATGGGTGGATAGTGGTCAGTATTTCATCAGTGTCTACCCTCTATCTGTCCTAAAACCTGTGGTTGCCCCCAGGATCTCGATGGCGGGGCAATTGGTCAGACGGTCGCACAAACGTTCATTGGCGGTTCCGGTCCAACCACAAAGATGACCTGGTTGACGGCCCCTTCAAATCTGAATTTGACGACTCGCGAGCAGTTTGAACACGCGCTGGTGAACGAGAAAGCGTGGGCGATCGTTGCTAGTGCGTGATACTCTGTTTGGTTCGATTCGAGTTCATTCACATGCGGTTCTCAGTCAACCAAGGCGCCACGGAACACCTTAACCAGGTCCTTTCATCAGGAAACGGTCCTTACAATGGAACGTCGGCCGTCACTGTCTACATCAATGAAGCTCGAAGCTCAAACGCTGTGTAAGTTCATTGCGCATCAATGGTACCCATAGCACCCACTCACCTTTATCAGGCGGGGGTTCGTTTTGCCGGAAGTTCAAATGACCATGGCTCAGATCGAAGCACGGTTCGCTGCTCAACAGGCAACCAGGCTCGGATCCTCTGGATCCGTTTCCGCCTCGCTCCTCACCAACGCGCCACTCGCGGTTGTCAACCCCCTTGCATACACCCTCGATAACGTCCGGCCCTTCGATAGCGCGATGTGAGTGCCCCATGTGACGGAACTGTTCGTCAAAATCCGTTGCTGACGATGGGTCTAGCGTCACTGTCGTGAATTTCGTCGGTCTTATTTATGTGACTATCATCGCGTTTGTGACGGTGGTGAGTACATCTTGCGCGGAAATAGTGATAGTGCTGAGTGATGTCCTTTAGGTGGCCAATTACAACGCCACGACTGCGAATAACCTCTTCCCCCGTTTGACAATTTCTACCTTGATCACCCTCCGACTTACTTTCTACTTCTGTTCTTACTTCGTCCTATCAGTGAGTCAACTCGGATAATGGTATACGGACGCGCCTCTAACGTAATATCAGTGTTTTTTCTCTCTGTTGAACCTTGCGTTCGGCACACCTTTCAGCCGCTACTTTGGTTCGTCCGGGTTCGTTATCTATTGGGTGATGGCTTGGGTCTCTATGCTTGCTCTGTAAGTTATCCACCATTTGCTGATCCTATTCCGTGCCACTGACACTCCGCCAACAGGGGTCTCACACTTGACGCAATGATCATCCTGCTCACTGTCAAAATGATCCCGTTCTTCCTCATTTTTTGGATCGTTAGTAAGTATTCGCAAACCTGTTCCAATCACTCAGGATGCTAAGTTTACGCGCCTGTCTTACTCCACAGTTAACGTCTCGATCGCGGCTTATCCGTTCGAACTACTCCCGGGAGTCTTCCGATACGGCTACGCGATGCCATTCTACAACCTCTCGAGGACGGTACTGACGATCTGTTTCAATACTAAAAACGAAAGTAAGCCCCTCTATTTTTCCACCCATCCCGTGAAATTCTGTAACACTGACCATCGCTCCCCTCCCTGTCAGTTGGCATGAACTTTGGCATTCAAATCGCCTGGGTTGTCCTTAACATCGGAACGATAACCCTCTTTTCGATCTTCGTCAGCAAGAGGTATCTCAACCAATACCGAAAATCACAGGAGACCACCGCCGATGTGGAGAAAACGCGTGAAGCCGGCGCTGTGTGACTTACACACCCGTCCTGAAGTTTTCTCTTCACGGACTACTCATTAATGCGGACCTATCATCCGTATCCGATCGTTTATCGATCCCTCTTCTACTGAGTGGGTCTCAGAAAACCCTTTTGCGGACTACATTTGTTTCGCATTTACCCCCAATCTCTCACCCTTGGCGACCTAGGATGTGTATCACATTTCTTTAATCCTATATTGGTCCCATTGTATCGTACACACGCCTTAATGTAGACTGCTGATGAAGTAATGGGTGACGGTGACCGTTCGTAACACCAGATACTATCATATCCATCGTAGAAGGCTGCCATTAACCGAGATTTATTCCTCAATATCCAAAGTCTTCCGCATCGCATACACCAACGAAACTGGATGGCCGAACATCAGGGTGGTACCAGCACATGGTGGGGTCGGAGTAGGTAGGATTGCAGTCCTTCCAGACCCCGTAATTCGCAAGATTGGCTGAGTTTCGAGCGAAACGGCCGTAGTGTCGTGATCTCAGATGCGCGGTTTAGAGATGGTATCAGCGCCCTGACAGAACGGACGGGGTCCTGACAGTTCCCTTGAAAGGCTATGGATATTCGTCTGGATTCGTGTGTACACAGTGTAGCCTTACGGACAGTCACCCAATAGAATGAAGTGACCTTTCACAGCGAAATTTTGAGGTTGTGTCGCGTTGGATTGGGTACCTCGAAAGACCGGCCGGCTGAAAACAGCCGATGGGACTCTCTTTTGGACTACGATCCCAGCTTGTTGGTCGTACTCTCCGGATGGGATTCTTTGACTCTTGCACCGCGATTTTTATAACGGGGTTGTAACTCTTTTACCACCCAGCGCGTCTATGGATCTCTCCAACATCGCATCGCCTGACTCGCTTGTGATTATGGTCCACAAGACTTCGTGCTCTGGGCCGCGTGTCTATCGGCCATCCGGCAGGGATCTCCATCCCTCGGGTGATGCGAACGATGCAACGAACTGGGCGTTTTCTCGGAGACAACTTCGCGGGTGCTTTGCATGTGTCAGAAACACTTCACTCTGATTGTGTGCTCTCCATACTGGTGGGTGTCTTCCTCCCTAAGTCCTCCGATCAGCCTAATGATTGCGTCCGCCCAGAGTGACACAAAGATGCACCGAGAACCTGGAACCTAACGTCTCTATTCCCAGTGGTTGGTGGCCTATCCCCATTCCGTGCACCACCTCCGATCCAGCCATTTGAAGGGGATCAACCTACGTACAATTGTGGTGCGTTTGTTCTCGCCTGCATTGTTCTTTGCTTTCTTCCCTGTTGTTGCGAACATTGCAGCTGCTCCGGTCCCGGTCCCGTGCCAGAAGTAGATTTGGATGTAAGATGTGAGAAGTTACCTCGATGTATGAGAAGTTCTTTGGTTGTGACTTACAGTCGTGCGTTTTTCGATCCTCCTTTAGCCGGTTACGAGGGGGAAGGGGATCCGTCCAACGCATACGATGCCGAGGGATTCTCACGCGCGTATTGAATGGCGACGTGACCGACACGCCCGTCCCCTCGTGCCGCGCTGATACATTCCGTACCGTCTCCTGCCCTACTTCTCTTTATAGTACCAGAGACCCTCCAAGCGGTCAGAGTCGAGTCCCACCGAACAGCTCGTTGCGCTCTTCACGATCGGCATGAACGCCATATACTTACATTCGACCTCGTCCGTCCTGATGGGCTCGCCATTGTTTTGCATAGCCACAATTCATAGTATCCGGCGGTAGTAATGGAGTTGTAGATCAGGGCGCCCATGCTGCTGATCCTCATGTGATGTTCCGGCCGGTTATCCCTTGGCAAGGAACCTTAGTCCCCCATCATTGTTGGTCAATTGGACCGCTGCAGCCGACGGAGAAATAAATCGCCTCTGAAGTACACAAGCACATTATATCCTACAAGCTGCAATACAAGCCATGGGTATGTCTACATCAACGAGCGTACACCCCGACGGCTTAGGTGGAGGTAGGGGAACGGATACACGTTTAAATGGGAGGAATACATATTGACCAAAGCAACGGAGAATAAATCTATGGGTTGGAGGTTTCTGATCCCTCCATAAGTGATATCATGTCCATGAATCGCGTAGACAATACCCCCACGATGTGAGATATTCCGTCTTTGGTTCTACCGGTCAGAATGCACAAGCGAGTCCCGTTGTACTGCTAATCTCTGGCCCGGAACAAGGACCTGAAGAGAAAGAAACCATGAGCCGCGACGCAGGACCTAGAGACATCCACTTAACCCACCACCGGTTGGCACTGGGACGGCAACGACGTTTGTGACGAAGGTCGCCAGTGTGAGGACGACCGTGATAGGCCAAGATGGTCGCATTGTTAGGGTGCAAAGTAAATAGTTCGTTCTGGGGGGTAATGGACGTGGGGAGGTTATGCTGTAGCACCAGGGGAGCTCGTACAGGACCTAACAGCCAGCAGTCGCATATATATCCACATACCTCCGATCAACCCGCTGCCAGTGGAAAAAAACAGAGCAGGTAGAGAATCAGCGTTATGCCGCAATTCTTGACAGGATGAAGAGATGGTCCCTCGCTCCTTGTAAGGTCTGAAGTCACAACGATACCATGCTCTGAACCATTAGACTGAGCGGGTGGAACGCCCTGCCGGGTTGAGGTATGGATCTTCGGTGTGTATCGATCGCGATCACCAAAACTTCTGGATCGCCAAACGTTGGAGTTACGAAAGAGGTGAATCCAGTGTAGAGATGTGAGTTTTGAACTTGTCGCGCTTCATAGTTGATTGCACAAGGGGTGGTATGGTACAGCGGTGGGCAGATCAGAGGACGTCAACCGAGCAGGGTGGTCTGAGCCGGGTTCTAGCGTATTACCGACCGGGAGGAAGCTTCCCCGACGAGCTGCTGTGTGAGCATTTACCCGACAGAGTCGGAAGCTGTGAGATGAATGCCTCTGCCGCTCAGCATCCAGCGGAAATACACGTGAGTCTTGGGTACACCATGCCGTGCAATCATAAGTGAGATCTAAGAGCATCGTGGAAGGTGGATCAGACGTCAATTTACCATAGTATAAGCTTGGGTACGTGAAGGCACGTATCAGGCTTTGGATGAGTCCGCTACGGTAATTCAGAAAGAACTGGATACCCCGTTCGTGGCCATGAGACTCTGTTGCCCCGGTGTTGCCCGCAGTAGATGAAGGTGGTTTCCACTGCCCAGGTTGAGTCCCTTTTTCTGAGGGGGAGGCCGGTGCACAGATGAACAGATGAGAAGGATGTGAGACGGATTTCGTCAGTATCTCCGGAGGTTTTGCCGCTGTGCCCAAAGATGGGGAAAGTGCCTTGAAGGAACGCGGCATTTCATCAACCTCGGCTATGAGAAAGTTGACCCATCACAATAGAATTCGGATGTGTTGGTAGCTGAAGTAGACGATTCAACAACGCCTTGCCCACGAGTGTGAGAATGATGCGCCCGGCTTAGGAGGGTTCGACATTTATTTCTTGGTCTAGCTCACTTCGGGTCCGAGGTCTGACAAACGCCCAGTGCTAAGCGTAGCTGGAAGCTTCAGAAGGAGGGCGTCGATCTCTACGAGCGCTGTACGTGTCGTTTGACGGGATATCGTCAACCCGAGTTTACATAACGGATCCGGAGTTCACAAGGCAGTGATGCGGCCGGGCTTCTATCCACCGCCTTTTGTGTGGAGCCAGCGCATACGCAAGAAAAACAGGCGATGAAGCCTATGGGTGTTTTAGGTGCTTGGCCAGTCTGGGGGATCCGTGGGATAACCAGGTTTG
This sequence comes from Thelephora ganbajun, assembly GCA_014904855.1. Classification (NCBI taxonomy): domain Eukaryota; kingdom Fungi; phylum Basidiomycota; class Agaricomycetes; order Thelephorales; family Thelephoraceae; genus Thelephora; species Thelephora ganbajun. The sequence goes on along the minus strand of MU117984.1, from coordinate 140,771 downwards.
GACGAGTGTCGGGATTCTCCGAGGGTCGAGACAAGTCCTTTGTCCTGTTCCAGCTGGTTGCAAAACGATAGACCGCTTTTTAAAAAAATAGGATAGGATTTTTTTGTTTATACCATGACATAACGTGACATATAAACAAAGATTTTTGAGCCTGGAGTCAGACGGAGATCTGAGTTCTGTGATAAGCGCTTCTCGCAACCCGCCACTTCCTCTCCGTCTGACTCCAGGCTCAAAAATCTTTGTTTATATGTCACGTTATGTCATGGTATAAACAAAAAAATCCTATCCTATTTTTTTAAAAAGCGGTCTATCGTTTTGCAATCAGCTGGAAAATCTGCGAGATACGTGTATGACATTGGCCTGCAGTTTCTCTTGGGCTGTGTGACACCTCTAACCTTTAACGTCAACTAGGTCTTCGGGGGGAGGGGGGCACCACTTCTTGATATCCTTTCCCAACGCCTTGATTACGAAACAAACAACAACTTGACCTTATCACTCGCTAGCCGCGACCATGAACGGGCTGTCTTTCTTGACAAGCCAAATTGTACGCGTTCGCGAACGCCACCAACGAGGGAAGGACAGGCAGGGGAACGAAACATTTAGGGTCTAGCTTCCGGTCAAATGTGTCAGTGCGCACAGTTGTTCGCGCGTTCAGAACGTTCAAAACCCGGATGGAAACCCAAATTAAAAACTTGGCCGTGTCGTCTATGATCATGTGGCTTCCTCTCGCTTACGTGCTGTCTGATCTCGCCTGCTTGCGGTGATTTCTACGGATGCATTGCACGTACGGCCATCTCGTGGGTGGACGGCTTTGTCGGCCGATGCTCGCTTACTGCAATCTTAGCAACATGTTTACGGATGGAAACTGCGTTTATATTGGGATTTCAAACGTTGGATTAGGTCACTGGTAAAGTAACCACCGCCGTTGGTTATTTCGACCGAGCCTCATATCATTCCTGACAAACTGAAACTTATCAGATAAAAACTGCGCGACTGAACTCCATCAACTGTCAACGCGCCTAATGTCCTCCGGCCTGGCACCTTCCGAGGTTCTGCTGACAACAACTGACAGTTGAGATACACTCAGGCCAATCGAAGCGTAGGACCAAGTTGCCGTTCCGCACCCTCTGTCCCCGTTCTCTAATTCGTTGTGGCGTTCGGCGGAACTACGACGGTATTTGCTGTCACAGAGGGAACCACCGGCTGGTTTCCCGCCAGCGTCCCAGCCGAGGAACTCCGTTTCTCTCGCCACATCTGGTCTCCTCTCAACACCAGTAGGACTCTGTCTCGGGTACTCTGCCTATTCTGCTATTATGTGGGCTCCTACAAAATAGCAACCTACGCGTGCTCGCACACTTTGATCCTGTCCACGTCTAATACGAACCGCCACCCCAGCAGTGGGCACTTTTTACTCACCCGAGGCCCACGTGATGATATCTCGTAATTCTCGTCAACGGCATCCACATCACAGTATCCAGGAACCGCAGTAGGTAACGAACGAAAATAAACAAACTTGTGGGTTCCTCAGTTGTCGACCCCGTCATCCTCCGCGGTGGTTCGTGGATTGTATAAACATACATATACATAAAGCCATGTACGCATTTCCTACAAGTGACTAGGCGACCATTCCGCCTCCCCTCTCAGTCCTTCTCGCTCTACCGTTTTCGCTCACAGAATGAGTTATGGAGATTCAGAGGAGTTGTGGGAGGTTGGGAGGGATATGTGAGTATGTTAATATCTTTGAGTACTCCAAGGGTTAAATCTCTGACCGAATAGACTGCGCGCGAAGGTATTAGTCGGTTTCCGTTTCGAACCGTGGGCGACGTGGCAGGCTTACACTATATTGTGGTGGCAGTATTTCTCGTTTGGGATGGCCACGATCGCCGTACTGGATTATTTCTTGACCCTGGACGACGAGGTGTGTGGTTCCGGGTCTTTCGCGTCGGTTTTGTGGGTGAGGCTAATGCGCCGGTGCAGATCAACTACATATGGAAGAAACGAAGGTCATGGACGTTTTACACATTCCTTCTGGTCAGCAAAGTTCTCCAACCGAGGGCGTTGGATCCCAACTGACCCCATCGAATCACCCACAGAATAGGTATTCCCTCGTGGTGTTCGTACTGTGGCAGCAAGTTGGTGAGCTTCCCATTCCTCGCCACCAACATATCTTTGGCGATTGCTGACAAGGATGTAGCCCTCCAATGGTTTGGATATACTCAGCAGGTGATCGGGGGGATCCATCACCACCACTGTGTGCTGATCGCCTGACGACAGATGTGCAATCGGTCGGTCAAGTTTGAAGGTTTTTACCTCGTTCTCGTGTTCACAATGGTCCAGGGGTTTCTTTCCATGAGGTCCGTAGAGAGACCTGCTTCCTGTCCTGGGTGTCGTACTTGAACAGTCATTGAACGACATGCAGGGTGTATGCACTGAGTGCGCGCAAGAGACTGGTACTGTGGGTGTTTTCTGTGCTAATAGTGGTCTGCGTTGTGATGGGGTTATACATGGTTTTCTCGCCATGGACAAAAGGTGAGCTTTCTTCTGTTTGAGGTATCGCTAATTTCTTACTTTCGACCGGTGCTCGTTTCGGTTAGCCATCCAGAACATTGGCGTACCGCTTCCAGCTTTCCGCATATGTTCCATGGACATCCCGTTATGGACAGAATGGATTTATGTGGCCGGAGTTAGCATCTGCGGTATGTGTCCACCCCTTTGGACGGAATCGCTATACCTCACCTGTGCACCTTAATCATCAGAACTGTCGACTTTCGCCTGTATCGTCGCGTTCATAAGAAAACTCAACGCTTCACTGGGGCAAGAGGGCGCGTTATCGCACCTCACGGAGACCTTGATCCAAGACTCAACGGTATATTTCTGTACCATGTTGACATTTGACGCCATCGTGCTGGTTTATGTAGTCATGGGGGAAGAGAGCCTGAAGAACTTTCCTCTCGTGTGAGTTTTTGTGTTCATATGTCCATGGGGGCAGACGTTAACTCCCCCATGCGTTTTCATCTGCAGGATTCCTACCATGTAAGCTTCTGTCATGGCATCGGCATTCCTTTCCTCTTATTGACCTCTACATTTTTGGCAGTTTGGTTCCAGTCATGTTATCCCGCCTTATCCTATCGCTAAGAAAAGCCGCGGATGAGGGACTCGTTCTATATTGGAACGAAGATCATTTCAGTGTCGACCAATCGAATAGTACCAACCAGGAGGTGATGGCCCTTAGTTTCCGTGTTGACCGCACCACGAGAGGGGTGAGGACTGAAGGCACAATTTCATGATTATTCTCACATTCTTGGTCCTCAGGAATCTCGTTGCGTCTTTTTTTCCCCTTGCATTTTGAGTGTATCATAAACCAGCTTCCCCTCCCCTCGTTCCATCGTCACTTATTTATGTATGGATTGATGGATTGTACACATTGTCCGACTTGTGATAGATCGTCCGTGTGATGCTCGTCGTGAAGCCGCTATCTCGAAGAGAAGGCAGCATAATACAAAGGAGAGAAGAGGGTGGTGGGAGGGGAAAAACGTCAATATCGGAGGGAGCTAGGGTTGTAAACCTCAGGAGCTTCCTTCTGCAGGCGGGGAGCTTTCCTTCGAAAAGAGCCTTCGGCTGTGTGTCGAGTACATCGATCAGTTCACCACGAAACCCGGGTGCGTAGGAGCTACGACTAACCCCGTGCTGAGGCGAGAGCCTAAGACTCACCAGAATGGGGCTGAGTTCGAGGAGGAACCTGGGTCATCCCATGATTGTCGTCATCGTACTGGTTGTGTCCTGGGGTTGGCGTTGGCTCATAAGTGTAAGCGTTTTGGGGTTGTTGAGGGTAGAGTTGGTCAGTGGACCTGTTGCTGACATCGCTGTCCTTCTTCCTGTGACGGTTGTACGGGTCGGATCGAGGTGCCATTGGGATGTCAGAGTTGAGGGGGTTGGTCGATTCGTAGAAGCTGTTATAGCGGGCTCGGTCGACTTGTTGGGCTTTACTGTATGACGATGCCACGATGAGCATGTATAACTGAGCAGATGATCAGATGACCGTACGTAGCGGGTAGATTATAATCCGCAGCACTTACCTGCACGATCAAGAGCACGATCCATAGGCCCCCCATAATGCCAACATCAACCCACGAGAAGATGTTGCAGACAGTATCTGCTGCACTTGCAAGTGAAGCGGCGGTATTACCCGTTGAACTGGTGGAGTAGTAGTCCTTCTCGCAGTTAACCTGGGCCATGGAATGTCGAGTGGCGGACATAATGATCCAGGCGACAGATACCGAGAACCCAGCGACGGTGATGAACCAGTCAAGTGATAGATATCGCTTGAACAAAACAGGCTTCTCCTGGAGGGGCGTTTAGCATCTCGTCGCGTACTGCGGAAGGCATACGGATAGGCGGTTTGCTCACCCTCGAGACGGCGACGAAACCCAGTACTTGGATGACAGCCCCGATATAACAGACTATGGCAAAGATCCATTTGGCTACGCCTGGTGTCGCAGCACCGACGACTACAGAAGGGGTTAGGTTCGGTAAACGGTCACCAAAAGTTATCGATTCTCGTTTTCCAAAACACATACTTGACGAAGTAGCGACAGAGAGTGTGCCAGCTACGATCCCCAAAGCGAATTGCTCGAGGAGAACGGCGTATATGCCAGCATTGACGATTGGGATTGCGCAGCAGCAATATTCCCTGGGCTTCATGGTGGTCGGTGTTAGGTTTCCTGTGCTGCCATCTCTCCTTTCTGCGGCCGGCCAAAGCGGCGCGCCGGTACTTGAGTGACGCAACGTTACACAAGTGTGACACCTGGTTCCGCCTCTTTCCTCCATCATGGCCCGTATATCCCTCGTTGCTCTCCTGGCCTTCGCCTTCTCCGGTGTCGCCTTCGCTGCTCCGCCAGCTTCGCAGGAGATTGTTGCTGTTGACGACGTTCACGCTACGGCTAGTTGGAGTTACTCCCTCTGCGGTACGTAGGCTCGCATCTCGAGACACAACCTATTGAACCAAGTGGCACCGTCATGTAGGGGACCCCGGCGATATTGTTACCATCAAATCTCTCAATATTTCTCCCGACCCGCCCAAGCCTGGTCAGCAGTTGGTTGTTACCGCCAGCGCGCACACCTCCGAGGTCATTGAGGTGAGTAGACCAGATGATTGTGGCATGCAGTGTTGGCTGACCGTCTGGTTTAGGAAGGTGCCTACGCTGATGTTACCGTCAAGCTGGGTTTGGTCAAACTGTTGACCAAGACGTTTGATCTTTGCGAGGAAGCGTACGTCAACCGTCCCCACTCCAAAACCTCCCTCACTTTCTTGCTAACTATGACTCGAATCTACCACTAGGAGGAATGTTAATGCTACGATCCAGTGCCCCGTTCAGAAGGGTGACCATGAGATTGAGCAGACCGTTGACTTACCAAAGGAGATTCCCCCTGGTGCGTTTACTGAACCCTCACCAACTAACCCTTACTCACAGTCATATAGGCAAGTTCTCGATTAACGTCCAGGGATACTCTGTCAACGATGAGGAATTGCTTTGCCTCAACTTGATTGTCGACTTCAGGCGCTTCCCTCATGTCTGGTAGATATGTTTTCTCGAGTGATCGAGAACGTACATGACTCCCACTGCAAATTTTCTCTCTTTCCAATGTTTGTTCTGTGCATGCAGTGTATTATACCGACCCTTTCAAGACACGTGTTACGTCCCCATGACCTTTTGGATTCATTTTTTCTTGGTGCACTGCGCGTGAGGAAACGTCAATCCCAGGAATTGTTCCACTCGGAATGAGTATATTACACAACTACTTCGGTCCCGAGGAGTTGAGCTCTGACTCAGTCCGTAGACACCAACTACTATTAGCTGGGAATGCCGGCAGGGTTTCGTTTTGTTCGTCTACTCGCATCCACAACGCGGTTGCACGGAACTCAGAGACTCACCATGGACAATCGATTGAGGTACCTCTTGGTCCTGGACTTTGAAGCGTCATGCGGTGAGAGTGGGTTCCCGAAGAATCAAATGGAAATCATCGAGTTCCCTACGATTGTGTATGACCTTCAAGGGAAGAAGGAAGTGGGGAGGTTCCACGAATACGTTAAACCAGTCATGCAACCCCAGTTGACCGAGTTTTGTACCGGGTTGACTGGAATTCCCGGGACTGAAAGTCTCGGGTCTTGCAGTTTTTTCGTTTACCTCCGTCCTGCAAAAAATGAAAAAAGCGGGCAGTCACGTGAAGTGCTCTCACGATCACATGGGAGGATCCCTAGCCAGTGGCGTTGGTCCAACCGTTGGTGGTACAGCTCCCGTTTTCGAGTGGTTTCGACGATAAGAGTTTTATGTTGATAAGAAGATACAAGCAGTCCTGATTGGATGGGTCGAGGTGGAAAAGATGAGTCGGCGGTGGCAATGCTGACTAGGCACAACTTCCATAAGGGGTCCCGGTCGATGAATTTTCTTCTCGACACTCCATCTCATGACCCTGGGGCTATATTATCTGGAAGTACTTCTAACTGAGGTACGGCGTAGTACGAGCGGGATTGGCGTGAGCCTCACCAACTGGGAAATGGTCCTCATGGTCTCTACAAACAGTGTGGGTTGAATTCCTCAGTCCCGGGCTCTGCCGCTTGTCGGCCATATGGACTTGTAACTCAAGTGAGTCTGTTTCGAGCTTCGTACGTTCATGAATTCAAGGTTACTGACTATCCGTGGCTCACGAACAGGAAATAGTCAACAGCGCTGAACCTTTCCCACCCGTCTGTGAACGCTTCAAAGCCTTCCTAAAAAATCAAAACCTATGGGATGACCCCTCGACATACGCTTTCATTACTTGCGGAGCATGGGACCTCCATACAATGCTTCCCCGACAACTCTCCCAGATCATGTCCGCGAACCCCTCTGCCAAATCCGACGACCGCCTCCTCGTTACCCACTTCCAAGAACGGGTGATCAACATCAAGACGACCTTCCAAGGGAAATACGGGTACAAGCATTCGAAGGAAATGGCCCAAATGCTCGGAGCGTTGAACATCCATTTGGTGGGGAGGCATCATTCTGGTATCGACGATTGCGGAAACATCTTGAGGATCGTGAAGAGGATGCTTGACGATGGGTGGGTTCCGGAAGTCAAACCGGAGCTTTCGAGATAAGCTAGATCAAGCATTTGCGTAACGCTCGTAGTCAGAACCAAGATCCGTCGCGACTCTCCCAGCAGTGAAATTTCATGAAACCCGAACTGGCGGTCATCTTTAACAGTCGCTAGGCAAGCTTTGAAAGCGAGCTGATCAGGAAAGCGCCAAAGGTCAAGACTTTTGACAAAGGATCGGAGGTTCGGGACCACCTTGAGATACCGGCAGAGTTCGGCAACTCAACCGGTCATCGCAAATACCACCGTTTAGGCAACCGAGAAATCACAATGAACGAGGGGCGAACCTTCGGACGAATGCTTCCAGGTCCTTTTGTCTTGCTCTCGCCCCACGAATGTGTAGACTCGGAGTTGCACATGATGAATGCGAAGATGGAGATGATATATGAAGGTATAGAAACGGAGAGCAAGGAGTGAAAAAAGGAGAACGTCCCTGCAGAATTGAGGGTCATTACAATCGCCCAAAGTATTTGAGTGAGAACAATAACGAGTGGTCATGAGAACTTGGAGTGTGGATAACCACGGAACCCCGAAGTGCCGAATAACGGGGAAAGTCGTAAGTTCATGGGAATCAGGTTGGATTGTGTTTTCGGGTAGTGCGGCAGAGTTGGGAGAAGGCCAGGAGATGGTATTTTGTAGCAGCGAGTGATAAGAAAAATTAGGGTTGATAAGGCGCGGCGCGTGACTTCTTCTAGCCCTTGGTACGCCGATCAGATTGTTCGCATGGGCGCTCGAGGCGAAGCAGTAGCGCTTATTCCCAGATGGGAACCGTGAATCGAAGACCGTCTTTGGGATCTTGAAAAGAGAGGCATGAGTGTGTGCTTCAAACGAGAAAAAAAAACAACAATCTTTCACCATAGAGACGGAGAGACATCCTTCACCCTCTTGCCGAACAGGTGATTCCTGCCAGCACTATATTCGTCACAAAGGAAGCTCTCGACCCGACCCATAAGTATATGTCCCCGCCCCTCATCGCAACGTAATTAATCGAAATGCGTCAGAAAACACCGAACCTGGGCGAGCCCATCAAGAATGGAAACCTCCACCTACTTGCCTTTGTAAGATGGAAAAGAACAATAACGGCCTGCGGTTTTCAAAGTTTTGGCTCGCGTTTCGGTTGGTGGGAATACCGTTTTACCCACGGTACCAAAGATGGGAAATTGACCCCGAGCCTCAGGGCCCTCATCTATGTTCCCTCCCCCCTGAGTACTCTCTCGCTTTCTCACATGGCAGATGTTGAGACCATCCGAATTGAATCGAACTGATTTTTGGAGCACCGCCTTTGAACCGTGTCTGACACAATGATCAGTTTTAATGCGACCCTATCCGCATGTACGTATACCACCATACGAGTTGCATACGTACCTCCCGTGATGGTGATGCGATATACCGATGTTTCTTTAGTTATCTTTTCAATCGCGGGTGCGAAGGGGGAGGGATCGGAGTCGGGGCCTGTGGGAGAATAAGAAAAAACCTTTTCGTCAATCAATTTCCTGAAGGATCGTGGTATAAAAGGGAGAAAGACCCGACCGAGGAATGTGGGGAAACCACGCAAGGTAGGTGATGCCTCTTTCTCGCATTCTCTCGCGTTCAAAGCACAATAACTCACGAGGGGTGGGGAGGGACTGCAGTGCTCGAGCCGCCCTTCTTCACCTTCGTTCCTCTCTCTTCGCCTTTGACTTCCCCTTGGCGCTGGAGAAGCCATTATACCCCCTCTCTTCTCCCCCATCCCCCCTTCTCCGGTTTCTATACTGGTCCTAGCAGGTTCTTTCATATACCCTCCCTCTTGCACATCCGCTAGACCATCAGACAAAACTGATCCATACCTTCGGTGTTACCTTCTTCGCAGCTTTACCCCCCCCTCTCCCTCCCACCTTCGATACCCTACCCCCATCAACGCAACGACCGGCTCAGTTGTATATACGTGGGAGGACGACTGCCCCTTTACGAAGTTACGACCCACTTACGAGCCCATTCCTTCGCACGTAAAGAGCGTCTCCCCCGCACGAGGGCGAAGATCACCATCCCTGTAACAACACCGGACAGACGCAGGAATCAGCACCATCGCAGGTAGTATCCTGGAAGATATTCACGATGCCGACAAGCACAACAGCGTATCCAGTAGCCTTCGACCTGACGAACGACACTGACAGCCCGTGTTCGCTCCAGTCGTCCACGGGCCGCGGTTTCGCGAAATTTCTCCTGGCCGGAGATGTCACGTCGTTGGGCTTGATGGCAGGAGCAGATTATCACTACCGACTCTCGTGGCAGGAGAAGGAGTATAGCGTGAGGTGAGTGAACGGATCCCTGCCCTCTCCCCCTCCCCAGGACTGCGGATCGATCGTGCGGCAGAAATCGCAGTGACCGCGGCGGGTGCCTAGACGGGAAGACTGACGAATAATTGCACGAACAGGGTGAGGAGCTGGCGCGACTTGAAACTTACGCTCTCGACGTTGATTTCCCTGGCTGGGCCACGGAAGAACGGGGAGCAAAGTCAATTTCAACTAGAAGCTTCGTTGCGAGACAAAGGGATCATCGTCGCGATCGAAGAAAGCCCGTGTCAAATACCATGGTGAATGACGTGTCGGAGCGAGACGCGAAGAAGACGTGCATCAGAACGTCACCGGTCACCGGTCACCCCTTGTTTTTTTTTTTTCCCTTGGTGAGTGGTTAGCGTTCAGTATCGCGACCGGCGCTTTCGTTTCATGATCCTTACTTTCGTTGTCCTCGCGCTCTCTCTCCGCTCTTCGAATTGAGAATCGAGATTGACCTGACGATCCTAGAAACAGCAGATCGACGACGTTTTTGCCATAATGTTGTTTTCAAAGTTCACACGCCTTTTCCGTCGTCTTGCCGACAGAAATGCCGTCCTGACATCCAATGTGTGGTCATTGTAGCCTTTTGAACCCCCCGAATATTTACAAACACCTGCACCTTGTATTGTGTATATCATTCAGTCCGCGACTAATCTTGTTGTACGAGTCTTGTTCGTAGTTTTATCGATGATCTCGCCCCTACTCTGTTGTTAAAAACGAACCTTGAAATGTCCACGTGATCTCTTACCGGTATTCCACATCCGGATCCACCCCAGACCGCCAGCGAGAATGAAAACGTTTCAAGTTCCCAAAGAAGGTCCCTCATTGAGAAGAACCCGAGTATTAATTTCAGTTATACGTACACACTAGTTACAGTTGCGGGCACCGTGTGAACCAAAAGAGAAAAAGAGGACCGCCGATGTAGAGTGGGAATGTGGGAAGAATACACAGCAGAGCAGAAGAAAAATTATGGGGTTCGAACTAATAAGCAATGATCCTCTAAGGAGAAAAAACGGACAATTCCGCAGTATAGGTAGACCGACGGGTACGAGCTTGTAGGGTAGCGATAGAGAAAGGAAACCCAATGCCGATTATTAACTCATATGTTATCGATTATCGATTGCCAATCAATCCAGGGCCGAGTATTCAATACACGCGATTGAGAGCGAGGAACGGGAGTAGGAAGAGACAGTTGGGGGCGTTTGCAAAAGCTGGAGGTGAAGGAGTCGGCGGTTAGCCAAGAGCAGAGAAGGAATCTTCTTCCCGACGGCGACTCTTGCCCGGCCTTTTGTTCGGTCCGCGCATTCTACGCTCGCGGGCGTACTCGCATATCAGCCCCCGAGTCGCGCATCTCTCGCATGGGGATTTGCCATCACACTACGCACCATTTCGTGAGACTCGAACACAAAAGGGTCGATCGAAGATATGACATACCTTGGCTTTCCTACTCCGACACTTCTGACACGCTTGGGAGGTTCGCATCCTGGCCGTATAGATGGGCTGGCGGGCTCGGGAGGCGTCGTCACCGTTCTCGTTAATCCATGGAGCGATGGGTGTTTGTGGCGTTGGAGAAGGGTCGTGCTGGCCGCGATGCGAAGAGGGGACCTCGATGCATTGTCGGTCCCAAGGGGATTCAGACGAAACAGGGGAGATCTGAGAATCTGTCTCCCGAGCTGGGGTCGAAACCGCATCGCTGCTTATGGTCGAGTAACTCCGTCTATGCGATAACTCCGGGAGCCCAGCGAGGACGCCATGGCTCGTAGTCCAAAATGAATCCTGAGAGCTTGAGAGGGAGGGGGTTCGAGTGAGAGACCAATTATCCGATGGTCGTAACGGAAAGGTCGGAGAGCCGGATGAAGTGTGCGGATTCGTAGATATTGGGTAGAACTGAGGTGGCTCCAGATACGACGGCATTGAACCGAACCCGGGATACGGGTGAGGGGGTGGCGATTCGGTAAGTGGAGTAGACAAACATTGGTGGTTCGAGTGATGTCTTGCAGAAGATCGCAAGAAGGAACTCGAGTAACTGCGACCACCGAAGGAATCGCCTTCGAACAGTGTTTGATCTAAGGAAGGGACCTTGATGTACCCTTGCGGATCCTCGTTGCGCCAGATGGGTCGGAGGTTCAAATGAGGGGGTGCGATGCCTTGCATTGGTCGACAGATCGCTGGTTCAAGGAAAGTGGTGCGTGAAAACCGAGATACCTCAGAGGTGATTGGAGCCGCCATAGTTGGATTTAGAAGACCGAGAGCCAGGGAGGTGGACCGATGGAGAGGAAGATGAAGAATGAGGGATGACAAGAGTTAAGAGAGAGAGAGAGAACGTGAGGTGCTGACTGAGAAGGTTGAGGCAAGTTCGTTTATTTTATTTTTTCAAAATACCACAGGAGGTTCGAGCCCCTGCTCCTGAACTGCGTCGAGTGGATAAGAATGGTCTAGCGCGAGGCAGTTGGACAAAGTGGGAGAAGGCTGATCGAAGACGGGCCACTGTTTCACTTTTATTTCTTTTTTTCCCTTTTGTGGTTTTTCTGCCCAGAACCAGGTGACCCTCGAAAAACTTCGCCATGGCTTAACAAGCTAGAACGGTCGCAAAGGAACAAATTTCAGGCCCTTCGAATCCGTGCAGTCCACGTTCGACTCTCGTAGGCCGTGGTGGCGCGAGGCAGGGTCCTCCATTGGCGCCCAGAAGGCACCGTCGATCTTTTTTACGGCTGACTAAATTCAAAACGGTTTTTGAAATGCTTAGTTAGCCTGACCAAATATGTATACGCGTACGTTCGACGCACGATACTAAGGGTGAGAGCGTGTGGGGATTCGCTCTTCTGGTGCAAACTCAGCTGAAGCGGGCGGTCGATGACCTCCGCCGGGCGACCCCCCCCGAACTTGCTGTTCTATTAACGTCTAATCCACGGCTCCAAACCATTCGGGGTGCGTTCCTTTTCAAATTCCTCCTTCACGGCCATTGGATGACACGGCGGATAAAGTGACACCGAACGAGTGGTTCGGCGTCGTTCCCCACAAAGGCGGGATGACAAGATCTTTCAATCAAGGTGCATCTCCATTGTTATCTCTACTTACCCGCGCATATTGTTGGGTTACATTTCTTAGAATCCCTTGTACCGTCGGTATGGCGTGTCAGATACGATGCCGGACAACGGGTGCGGCGAGCGATGAAAGTTCCGGAAAGTGGATTTCTAGCTTCGATATGGACCTCCAACACGACCATGTCAACGGAAAACTGCCCAGATAGGCTGCATAGTTGATCCGCTCGATCCCTTGAGATTTGATTCTATCCCATGGAGAACTATCTACATCTACACAGATGCAGGAGTCGCCGACGACAATCCATACACCCCGTCACGCAGCGCTCAAGGAATCTTACGGAGAAGCCGACGCGAAGCTCTGGGGAAGTTCCGAACGTCAGTCTAGATGTCAAGCACACCATAGAGTGGATTTGCGTCACGTGTTTTTCCAGTGGCATGTACGACCTGATTGTCGTCTGGTCCCATCCGGACCCGAACTCCGTCTCGTATTTTGGTGTGCTCGAGGACTTTGTTGGCAACTTGCACTCGTGCAGATGCAACGAATACATTTCGACTGCGAACACTGACTGGCTTATGGTGTGGGAAGATTGGGTCGCCACGGTTTGATCTGGTAATTGAGAAATGACTACCCTCGTCTAGAGCACATCAACGAGAAATATGGGTTTGAATTCAAGGAATGTATAGATAGATTCAGGGTGTCTCTGAAACATTGGAGAACCGCCGCTAAGGCCTGTCCCACAAACCCTGGTAAGTGAATGTCAGGGCCTGCGCCTGCTAAACGGAACATGCGCGGGTTGATTAAAGGGGTGGGTAAGCGTGAGTGGCCAGTTCCTTTCATTCCCTCCCTCCCTAAGCCCCGAGAATGAACGTCTCCATCAAACTTGTTCTCCTCGCACTCACACTATCCACCCATGTCATCGCAATGCCTACTCTACAAGAGGGTGAGACCCACAATCGTGTTCGCGTCTGAGATATTAATCAAACAGATGCGCCAGACGGACTGTCGTGTGGGGAAGGAAAGCCCGGCAGAGGTCCGATGAGAGATCCGATGATTTGTCATACGTACTAGTCCTTGAGACCCCACAACCCAGGTGAGTTGTACCGTTTCGTCGGCAGCCCTCTTCGCGGATTCGTGATCCTCAGCGACATGCAGGAGATCTCATCCCTGACGAACCTGGACATTTTTGCGTGCACAATAGTCGGGGCGCGATTCAATGCGAGTTGAGGGGTGAATATCATGCTCCGGGCAGAGCGCAATTACAAGAAGCCACCCGAAATCAGCGATGCAGTGAGGGATGTTCCAGTGTAGAGTTGGGGATGTACGACAAGTCTTACCTTAGATCGTGGAATCTAGTTCGCTCGAGTCAGAAGAGACTATGGTGGTTACTGAGACCTCCCTGGCATCGCGCTTTAAGGGAATGCTCTGTTGAACGTTTCAGCGCTGACCAGCTTGTGGTATGATGCTACATGATGGATTGTGAAACGTCACCTGTGATCTGATTGATGTCGATAATCGATGATCACTAGCGCTTAGTAGGAAGGTAAGACTTAGTGCCGTCGAACGCTATATATACGTTCCCTTGGACGGTCATGAGAATAACAACTTGCTCCGCTCTCGCTCTTCGCATCGGCGGTGAACCTCTCTCCAAGGATCCTTTTCCTTCTCACTCTCGTAATTTCCATTAGTGCATTCCCGGTTGCTGAACAAAGCCGTGAGGAGTCATAGGATGATAACCGTATTCGGTGTGTTTACACAGCCATCCAGGGTTGGACGAGCCAGATCTAAAAGATGGCCGGTGGTTCAACTGCTTGATGAAGTACAAGCGCTCTCCTCAGACCTGTCAACTGTTCTAGACATCAAAGCAGCACCCATCGAGGTTAGTCTATCTCCGTTTCTTTGGTAACACGGGTTCTCTGCCTAAGCTCGTGTTGCAGGTGGAAGCACTAGTGGGTGGTATAGAGCCTACGTGATGTAGCCTTCGCAAGGACTTTGACAAGCCATTTGTATCTGCCACCCGAGAGAAAACGGACCAATGCAAGGACGCGAAAAAACGAGGGAACTCGGATGGCGCGTCGTTGAGCGAGTGCTGTGAGGTTCACATTCAGTGCAAAGCCGTGGCCCCAGGGTAGATATACTGAAGAGGGTAACCGAGACGAGTGATGCAGTATGAAACAGCCCAGAGTATGCAGCCGAGAGGCGAGAATAGTCCCTCCAGAGTAATCATAGAATGAGTCCAGTCATAGACCAAGTCGTGATTCAAGCAACAGAGTGCCTCGGGAATTACCGATTCATCTGAGCGACCTAGCAGTGCATCCGCGTCTCTGGTGTCCCGTTCTTCGACGTTTGTGGGCAGTCACCAAATTTCTACGTTATATCGTACTGTTCAGGTACCGTTTTTTCGGCTGCGCAGCGGACCAGGCGGAACGCTGACTCGGACCTGGAGGTGATCGAAGCATTCTTGATCCGCAACCTCGACGATGCCAAAAAGCACGAAAAAGAAGAAAGAGAAAGTTGCAGACTTTTCTGTAATGAATCTCTTTCATCATCTCAATTGGGGCATTGTTTATCCTCTAATACTCGGTCGAACAGAAAGCGAAGCTGAAGCTTGGAAAAGGGAAGAAGCAACCAACAAATGTCATAGACACGAGGTTCAAAGCGCGATGTGCGTCGTTCGATGTACTGGCGATTCTGTGTGTGCGACCCCGCTGACGCTCGCACACAGCCATCGCGCTTCTCTCTCAGAGCATAATGAATGATAAGAACGATGGGATCCATACGACGAAACGGAAGCAGACCTTTGAAGACTTGATATCCCACCTGAAGCACCACAACCCTAACACTCGGAAAGGTCCCATCTCACGCAGTCTTTCCAAGGAAGGCCTTGTGCTGATTCTTTGCGTGTTAGATGCGATATTTGGCCTAAGGGAACTGCTGGATACCTACCCGACACTAATACCCCAACTGTTGACACCCCTTGTTTCGGCGACCGTTCGATTAATGAACGATGAGGTTCGTGTGTTGGTTCTACGTTTTTCAAATGACATATGCAATAATGCCGGGTCTAGGACCAGACTGTTCGACAAATACTATTATCTTTTTACCGATGGCTTATACCGCTCGTACCGAGCGTGAGACATTCCGTGATGCCCCTACCCTAGGTGTCTCTGAAAATCCGTGTTTAGGATGATCTCCTCCCTCACGCGGGCTTAATCCTACTCTTTACAACATCCGCCCAGACGCATATATTCCCGGAGATCCGGCTAGACGCGGTTCGTTTCCTTGACGTATTTCTGGAGCGGATTCCTCAGATCGTTGTGACGGGTTGGTCTGATACTACCTCCGCGCACGGCGCTCGAGTATTAGATGGATACCTCGGATTGTTGAGTGCCGGGACCAAGTTCGGGGAAGGAGGTAGGCGACGATTGGGTGTCAGATGGAATGACTTACGCACTACGCTATCAGACGGCGAAACACCACAAGCCACATCGACCGCCAGTGTTGTACTTTCATCAGCTGTGAGACTTTCCATCCCAGCAGACCTTTTTTTGGCGTTACTTATCCATCGTGCAGTCAAGACTTGTAGTGCTGAAATCCCTCGCCACTTTCCTCCAACATGCGCTCTCCATCGTTGGAAATGAATCCTCGAGCCCAAGTTCCAGTTGGTACATGTCCTCTGCGTTTGCTTCTGCTCGCGCACACAGATCGTTCGACGCGCTCTTCGAACCTTCCCTCGCCAGTGGATCTTTAAAGGTGGTTTGGGAACCAGAAGCGGAGCCTTCCGAAGAACAATTTGTTGGGGCCTTTCCGCTAGCTGATGCAGGAGTGGATGATAGGTTCTCGTTACAAGAGTTGTCTGGTTTGTATACTGCCGTTTCTACAGAGTCACGGAGCTCATCGATCCGGCTGAAACATATCTCAGTACGGCTCCCTTCATACAGCCTGTTTTGGTTTTGCTCATCCGCTCATAGCGTTTGGCACATACTCTGTACCCTATCATCGTTGCTACCTTCCTCGATTGCGCTCCGGCAGCATTCGGCCTCGATTCGACGAACTCGACGGAATTAGAGTTGATCGCAAACGTCGTCGATATATCTCGAAGCCTCTATAGTGCGATCCTTCAAGAAGAGTCCTTTGTACGATACATGCCATGCTTATTGATGTCTAAAGTACTGATCTGTACGACAGGAGAATTCAAAGAGAGATGGGAACGAGCTGAGTGTCTTACTCGGTCACATGGCCGTCTACTTCCCATTTACTGCCAACGGGGGCAAGCGGGATATCAAGGTATGCTTGGGTAAGAGTTGCAGATGGGTCGGCTGATAGCTCCTATGCAGATCGAGCAAACGGTTCAGGGGCTTAATCTGGCCTTCTGCGAGCTTACCTCCCTCCTAACATTACACCACGCCGAACCTCTGTCATCCAACCTCCGTTCCCGAAACCAGAAAGCAAAAGGAAAGGCCATACAGAAACCGAACTCTGTAGCTTCGCTTCCATTGGACCGAGTGGGCGGGTACGTCTCTCGTTTGTTGGCGGGTGAGGTGAATGTTGCGGATGGATTGTCGCGGCCGTTGACGTTTGTTGCGTATCGCGCACTGTTGCCCACACTGTGGTCGTTGGTGAACAACGTTGGTGGAGAGGAAACAGTTAGGGTCGTCGTGGATCACGCGGTGAGGGTTGGGTCCATGAGCGCGAGTAAACGGGCAACGGTCGAGTTTGTTGGACGGCTGATGCTGGTGAGATAATTCACAGTTCAATTCTCCTTCTTCCGGGATTTCGCGCGTTAAACACCACCGGTTTATAGCTTCGAACTGAGCAGGAGTATACCGGCTCATTTAGGTCTAATCTCAACAAAGAGATTGAGGACAAGTTCGAGGAGTGGGTGAAGCACCTCCCAAAGACGTTATGGGAGTTGGGAGCTACTAATCTCGAGGCAACTGAGGTGGGTTCGCGCACCCACACCGCTTCTCACCTTCACGCAGAACGAAAAAATACCGATTGTTACATAGGTAATTATAAGGATCCTCTCGAAACTCTTCCAACGCAAAGCATGCCGATCCGAAACCACGAAACTTGTTTGCACACGCTTCACGCCCTACTTCAGCATCACGCATCCGACACGGGGGACGTTACCCGGACCGTTTTTCAAGCTTCCAGCTGCACATAGGAGGTTGATACTTGATGTTGCGGTGACGATGCTGTATGATCAGGACGTAAGGGCGGGTGCGGGTGAGTTTTTGAGCACCGTCGAGAGGAATTTGATAGGGCAGGAAGAAAAGGGGTATTGGGATCAGATATCTCGTGGGTTGTAGGTTACTTTCAAGGTGTACTACGGCCGTTGGTGTGATATGGAATCGATAATCCACAGACCTTGATCACGAATATTGAATCTCACTGCCCCCCAATAACAACCCCAGCCCTCTTTCTCTTTCAAAAAGTTCCCATGACCGTGGTCGGTTTTCCAGATGGATCCCACGATTCTATAACGACAGCCAAGTTTAGGCATGCGGTAAGAAGCAATAGGGGGTTTGAGATCAGCGGGAACAAGTTGCGCGAAAGAGTGCAATGATTGCGCAGCCGTATCCATCACACTGCGCAATCGCAAACTCGGAACCAACAGAACCGGAGGATTCGTTCACCCCCATGGTCATTCACCAGCTTGGAATTGCGGGTTTATAGGTGTTACGTCAACAGGTGCCAACCAGGAACGCAAGGGGGTAAGTACATAAGCAAGTTTAGCGGTTTCCAGACCTCCACAATTAAGGTACGTTACGGTTCCGTAGCATATCCAAGGGGATGAAGGAAATCAAACGACATTTCCCAAACGACCAGGACGGTCAATATTTAAATTTCTGTACTACATACACCCAGGAGGAATCGACCACAGGCGACCCTCACGTATGTACTGACCGTCAATATTGGAAAACGAAGCAGGTTCGACCAGCACATCTCACGTGTGAAAGATGTGAAAGGAGAGATGGATGGTATCGATCGATCGTCTCTGGTGGGACGAGGGACACAACTGCCAACTCTAGGCAGGGGAGCAATCGGACGTCGCACCAGGGACGCCGAGGAGAGGACAAAAGGGTAAGTAAACACTCTTATGGTGTAAAGAGGAGCAAGGAGTAGTATAGTAGGTATCGTAAATTCCGATGGTTGTCCGTTTTCCCATAAACGATTGTGGATGCAAATGCAGTTCGACGTGTATGTGCAAGTGAACTGATGGGCATGGGAGAGACATCCGCTTAGTCAATGATTCGCCATGAGATGCCGCTGATGCGACCCGCTGCGAAGTCGGCAAGCTGTTTAAAGGCGTTGGGCGAGAAGTCAAGGTCGCCATACGCGCATCCCTCACACCTGTCAGTCAGCTTGACGTGGATGGTAATGCCATTGTCTGGAGTTGACGGCATGGATCAGCGGGATTCGAGTAAGAAAGGAGGACAGTTCTACATACAGGTAACCTCGGCAGTCTTGCTACACATAGGGTTATTATTCGGGTTGACACCATCGTAGCCACTGTGCGGAACAAAGCGTTATGATGAAACTTGTTAAAATTTGATTTCCAGAGGGCTCACGGGAAGGAATCGAAGAACGAGTGCGAAACGGCGGCGATGTCCTGACCGTCGTTGTTGGTGATACCGCAAGCCCCGAGACCAGTGGCATAGAACGTTCCTAAGACAACCTCATGTTAGACGTGCCTGCGAGTGGAGTGCTAACCATGTACCTTGACCAGTATGAATCTGCCCCCCGCTGTTACTGGGATTAGGAGCGGGGGTGGGGGTAGGAGTCGGTTGGGGGGTGGTAGAGTCCGGTGGGGGTGTAGCAGGGTCAGGTGGGGGTGTAGTAGGATCAGGTGGGGGTGTAGTAGGGTCAGGTTGGTGAGTAGTCGTAGTCGTCGACTCGGGGTCCTCTTTGGGAATGGTGTGCGGCTCCTCAGGAGGGTTGCTGGTGGACGTAGGGTCATTCTTCACATCAGAAGTCGCCTTAGGTGGGGCAAGTTCTGATGAGGGCTTAGGATCCTCCTTGA
This sequence comes from Thelephora ganbajun, assembly GCA_014904855.1. Lineage (NCBI taxonomy): Eukaryota > Fungi > Basidiomycota > Agaricomycetes > Thelephorales > Thelephoraceae > Thelephora > Thelephora ganbajun. The sequence continues at coordinate 121,253 of MU117984.1, read as the reverse complement.
TAGTAGACGAAGGAACAACGCTGCTGCTCTTGGGCTTACAACGGCCATTACGGGCACGCTTTTTACGGATAAGCCTCTTGGCAGGGTCGGATATGTCACGAGCAACAATCTCTGGGGCCGGCACAACCTCTGGCTGGGCAACTCGAGCAGCGATCTCCCTGTGGTTGTAAGTGTTACGAGCCAGATGAGAGGGCATAGCCGCCACCAAGAGCGCTGCGGTGAGCAAAACTACGAGCTTGGCCAGGGTGAACATGACGAGAGAAAGAGAGTGGGAGGGGGAAAAAAAGAGTGAGAGGGAGAGAGAAGAAAATAAGAATGAGTGTTAGTGAGAGAGGAAGAAATCCTTGAGAAAAAATACTGCAACGCGGTGCCTGCCAAGTCACGTGTATCACACTGCAGTTGATGGGCGTCCTCTTGCCGGGGATCCTCTCAGCCGGAATGCCGCCCGTTCCGCTTCCGGTGACATATGTAAAGCAGCCGATAGAGAGCGCAGGAGAAAAATATATCCCATACAGTGAGCGTATGACGAGTCTACGCCTCTGAGCTAGCCTTTACTGCGTACATGGTAACCAACCCCGAGCTGGAAGCCGATGCCAAACTTTTGGAAAAACCATCAATCTGTCCTAGCAACAGCATGGACTCAAGCCGGCTCGGCTCCGGAGGTATTTTGAACAACCGACTGATGTTCTCTTCTGGAAGAGGCGCAAGGCCCTGAGCTATCCTCGCTGCGTTCTCCTCTCTACGCTTCGTGATGTATTGGTCTGCCTTGAGCCTCTCTCGAGCGATTTGACGTGAAAGGTACGCAAGGTTGCTCTCTTCAACCTTGTGATTATCGACGGCTTCGATCAGTTGCTCGAGGTTCCTCGTGAGTCCTACAGAGCCGATATCGAGTGTACTGTAGGTCGGCGGAATGGCGGACGTGGTCGCCTCCGACGGCAGCGCACATGAGAGGGGCGAACGATGGGACTCAGTTAACGTTCCCAGGACAGAATTAAGCAACGGGTTAGTGCGAATTTTGACTGGGATCTCCTCCAAGATATTTGAAAACGTAAGGCGTTGATTGATCAAACTCGAATACCGGTCAGCAAAATTGCCACGCCTCAGAAACACCAGCAGCTCACCTTGCAGAACTGAAGTTGTGTCTTCGGTGTGCCTCAATGAAGGGTTTTGTGAGACGGAAAGCACGGAAAGATGCGTTCCCCCGAGATGTCGTCGTCGTATCTGAGTTTGGAGTGAGTCGATCATCGCGCTTATAGGGATGCCCGTCAAGATTTCATACCATGGACGATCACAATACCCCCATGACGAAGTTTTTCTTGGTGGATCGCCTGCGCCTCCACAAGGGATTGCTTGAAGAAGGCGCCAAGTTTTGCGGACTGGTAGAACCCAACCACGCTGTCTACTGATCCGACCTCGCTCAGCGATCGCAACATTTGTGATTGATATCTAACTGTGCATGTGAACATGAAAACCTGCTCCCTGAGAAGAGATAAATAGACCGACCAACAGATTTGACGGACTTTTCGTCCTCGTCGGGGGATTGATTCGGCAGTGGGAAGCAATTGGAGGTTTCAAGAACCCCATCTAGGTCGAGTCCCAGGAGCAATCCGTGGGCATTCGAGCCGGAATCAAGACTGTGCTTTATAATTTTTGTGGTGACCTGAGGTGAAGCATATTCAACGATTCGGTTCTCCCACTGAGTTCACCCAAACTCACCAGACCGTCGATCTGTACAGTTGTTATCGGTATCTCTGCCTCTGCGTCGATACTCTTATTCCACGAAGCGGGTAGAGTTTCTTGCCTGGGTGCAGCGGGAGTTGGTGCAGTCTGCACTGTCGGCAAAGAAGCCGCAATAGCGGCAGCCATGGTAGCCATGGTTTGAACAGGATGATGTACACAAGAAAAAGAACGTGTGGACTTTACGTTCAAAAACGGAAGCAAAAAATTTCCACGTCTCCTGCTCAGTCTTCAGGTAAATTACGCTTAGTCACAGCCACAGCCCGGGTCTCTCGCTGAAGCGGACCGGAAAAGTGAATCGGAATCATTCTCTCTCCCCTACCACCACCACCTCTGGCTTAGCATTTCCCCCGCATTCCGCGTCAGTCACGAACAAAACTTCTCCGAGGGGCCCAACACAGTCCCGATAGTCGATAAACCTGCAAGGGCGACGTTGTTACGACCACCTCTCTCACTCTGATCACTATCCTCAAGCATCGTGTCGCCATCCTCTTTCCGGATTACGCAAACCATGGCCATGTCGCGCTCAGCCAGAATTACGTTCCTCCTTATTCTTGATGTCGTTTTCTTCTTTGTGGAGATTATAGTCGGTCCGTAGTCTCCTTTTTTTCACATGTTCCACCGGTTTGCTTTATTTGTGCAATACCACGAATAACTGACGCGATATGTCTATTTTTCACATATAGGGTACGCCGTTGGTTCTCTTGCCCTCGTTGCGGATGCCTTCCACATGCTCAAGTGAATACCTCTCTATCACTCCCCAAACCCTCGCCGTTACCCGTAATACCGACCTGCGATGTACTCATGGCTGCCACCTCTTACCTAGTGATGTGATGAGTCTTGTGGTCGCTCTCTACGCCATTCGAGTGCGTCTCCCTCCCTCGGAGCGCATGTAGCTTTATTGACCCCTTCGATGCATTAGCTATCAACAAAGTCGGAGGCGGACGACCAATACACCTATGGTTGGCACCGGGCCGAAATTCTCGCCGCCTTGGTGAATGGGGTCTTCCTCCTTGCGTTGTGCTTCTCGGTGTCATTGGAGGCCCTGGAGCGCTTCTTCTCGGTACCGGGTAAACTCGAAATCCTAATGTACCCCGAGCTTACGCTGATACGCCCAATTCCCTACAGAAATTTCCAACCCGAAATTGGTTGTAATCGTCGGCTCTTTTGGACTTGCGTCAAACATCATAGGATTGTTCTTGTTTCACGGTAGGCTACGTGGCTCTATTGCTCCATTGCGATTTTGAGCCCGAGCCATAGAACACGGGCATGGGCATGACCATAAACAACACGACCATAGCGATGACGGTTCCGTCAATGGATTCGACAGGGTAAGTGACGACAGAGGGTCTGCTACCGAAAACCCCGGGGAAAGTGGCGCCGTCCAGGCTCAAGAGCGCCGAAGACAATCGAACGCGACACGCCGTCGTTCGCAAAGTATACCGGTTAGACAAAGCACCGATTCATTCATCGAGACCTTTGGGCATCCAGCAACGTTTAGGGAATCCTTCAATGTCGCCGCGGACGAGATGAGGAAAGCCAGGAGCCCGTCACCCCCACTCAGGGGTCATGCTCTTACTTTCCCCGTCCCCGTTGTTCCGATAATGCAGGAACCAGAGAGAGGAAGGGATCGGAGTCCTAGATCCGACGACACTCTCACTCCGCGCCTTGAGGGGCCTGGCGAGACTGCCCCTCTCATTCGCCATGAAGACTCAGAAGGTGGAGAAGGCAACAGCAAAGGTCACTCTCATGGAGGCAAATCTCTGGGAAGAGCGCACGATCACGGCCACAGCCACGGGTCGATGAATATGAAAGCTATCCTCTTGCATGTACTCGGAGATGCTCTAGGAAATGTCGGTGTGATCGCCACCGGTCTAATCATATGGCAGACGACATGGTCGTACAAGTACTATTTCGATCCCGTCATTTCTCTGGTCATTACCGTGATCATTTTCTCCTCCGCTATGCCGTTGGGTGAGTCACGCTCCATTCGAGTCACATGGCGAGCTCAACTTGCTGATCGATCGTTCCCATTATCTGCGTTGAATTAATTCGTTGCTGGCATCACCCATGCGGAACCATCCCTGTATCACCCGTAGTCCGAAGCACCGCATACATCCTCCTCCAAGGCGTTCCTTCCAATATCGCGCTCGGCGAAGTCCGTAAATTGATTCTCCAAGTCAAGGGCGTCCTCGACTTGCACGAGCTCCACGTCTGGCAATTGTCAGAGACCAAAGTGGTCGCCTCGGTACATATCTCCGCGTCGAGGGATCACGATTTCATGCATGTAGCAGCCCAGATTCAAGAAGCGCTCCACCATTGTGGAATTCACTCGACGACAATCCAGCCGGAGTACACGACTCCAGGTGCCGCGCTTGTGAAGAAGGTGCGTCTAGGTTCTTCCAAAAGCCCTTTAGATTGAATGAGAAGGCTGATGATGTGTAATCCCGTGTTGCCTGAACTTGCAACTTATAGCCGTCTTCATTGTGTTTGATCAACTGCCCACCTGACCAGATGTGCAGTCCGGATAATACCTGCTGTCGTGCGTCCTATCTTCGTGATAAACTCTCTTTGTGGGCTCGCGGGACTGAACTTCTTACAGCGCCTCCGCCTGCTACCGTCTAGGTGGTGGGTACGACATCGCAATTCAAAGATTTGCATGGGCCACCATCCACCTCGATATCCCAACCATCTGCAGCATATCATATATCACCACCGAGCCGCGACGCAAAACGTAATCTTAACGTCTAATCACCTATCCTCGCTTTTTCCGTCTTTCACTTCATCTTTCATTCCTATCTGCATTTTTCGGGGCGTCTCATGGTTCGCGGTGCTGGGGGGAGGTCCAATTGTCATCATTCACCCCCTAACCTCCTTGCACTCTGACTTTGGAGTTTGAGCATGGTATATAGAACGACGATAGATCTGATAATTGTATGTTTGTAAATACCTTGCCAGGGATGGGTCCAACCACCCGTTTGACACCGAGTAGGCTAAACCTCGCCCATTACCATAGAATTGAACCCAGGTGCAGCCGCCAATCTCTGTCCAACTAGCCTACTCGTCTGACTGGTCTTCTTCACCCTCAATTTATCCGCCAACCCTCTAGCCATTAACCTACTGCTTTGCCCGAGCAAATACTTCTGTTCACCGCATATCGATCTCCAGGCCCACTCTGTATGGAACGCGGCAAGGAGGGAAAAGGATAAGACCGAAGCCAGGAGTTCGATCTGGACCGTGTGTTCTGGATTCGTGGGAGCAGTCGTACCGTTTGACCCTCCTCCGAGATTCGTGTGACCCCCAGCAGACGAACCATTGGCCGAAAACTCTCTGTCCATCTTCGCGATCACGCTAGGCAAAATCGAATGCAAAAAAACCGGCATCAATGGCGGAACGCACCCTCCTGACGACGAAGTCGAAGGGACGATGACCAATACGTGCGTGGCGAGCCGTTTGCATTGGTCCATGTTTCCCATGCTCGCCGCTACGCTGAGTTCTGACCAGAAAAGATGAAGGAATTTAGTTGGAGGCGTGTGGAGGAGGATAGCGTCGATGTCTAGGGAGCCCGGTTTGTCCCTACGTAGAGCTTCTCGGATCACTTGGCGGGTATGGGGGAGGGGGTTTACCCAGGGCGTTTGTTGGACTAGAGCCGTGGCGGGTTCTTCACGACCGGTCAGCACTCGTACGATGAAGGAGAAACGAAGATAAAGATCCGTACATACTTTCTGGGAAACCAAGTCCCTTATTTACCGTGTTCCACAGGTTAACAAGAAGCGGAGGCGGAGTGCCTCCATTCCCTCTCGCCCTTGGATCTGAAAACGCTCTCAACAACGCTTGCGCACACAAACTCATCACCGGCTTCGGACATAAACTCGACGAAAGTAACGTCGAGATGATCTCCAAGAACGGACCGGAATGCGAGAACCTGAGGTTGTCTATCAGCCCGGGTCCCAAAATGTGAAAGAGGCCGAAAGTGGTCTAACCCTCTAGCTTGTACATCCCTGACTAAGGATTTGATGACTCCTACAAGTGTCCAGTTAAGTAAAGGACCAAGGAAATACGAAACCCCGTTCTTGAGAACGTCCGCATCGATCTTTTGTTGAGCCAAGAGTTGGATTGCGTGCATGAACAAAGCTGGGGAGAAGAACAAGAGGGTTTTAGGTTTGGTCGACCTGAACGTCTGTCAATACACTCCATAAACCAGAGCTTTCATGATGACATACCTCAGAATCGTGTCCTCAATACCGTCACTATTCTGGTCGAACAAGGCCTTGAACCATGCTAGGAACGACGGAACCTCGTCCTGTGGAACTTCATGCGGCCGAGCTGCCACATTTTTCACAATGCCCGGGTCTACGACCTTTTGTTCCCAGGTAAATGAACACCTATGCAACTATGGAGACAGGACGCAGGTCAGAAACGCGGTGTCGTGGAGAGGAATAGTAACTTGCCTGATATGTTGCGATAACCCATTGTAAAAAGAGAACCACATCGCCGAGATGTCCTACGGCAGTTTGTGGGTCGCCTGATCATCGTCATGGTAGGGAGAGTGGGCCGCAGAATGTCATCCTGTTGTGATAAACTACTCACCCACAGTTTCGCAATCATACTCGTCCAAGAAAACCAGTCCCGCTCCGATAATATCGAACGCCCGGATGTGTAGGGATATCCTATCGAATAATCCTTCGTGGGTGTACAGAAGCTTACAGAGGTGACTTAAGCCCTCAACATCTTGGCTCCCGACGAGTGAGATGAATCGCTAGATATCCATGGTTCATAGCTGGTGGCAACAAGATAGAGTGGTTCCCGCCAACCTTGTGGATAACGATTGCAAGTTGCTCGTGAACCGCGTAATCGGCCTTCGTTTGGTCAAGGAACGCGAGAGTATCTTCGAGTGATGTGTCGGATGACAATCTATTGTCAACGTAAACCTGCACTCCAAAGGTTCAGCGTAGCCTAGAATCCATTCTCTTGGGGTATAAATACCTCTAATGGCACCCCAGCCTCCTGCGCCTCCGAAGTCGCTTTTGAGTGGTTCTCCGTCCCCACCAGCGCATCCAGGGACTGGGCGAAATTTTGGTCAATCAGGCTCAGGGAGATGAGGCGTTCTAAAAGTTCTTGAAAAATCGATTTGTGGCTACGACCAGGTCAGCAGGCTAAGTTCATGAGAGAGCGTACGCACGTACGTCTCGACGTCCCCATCCATAGAATCTCCTGACTTTATGGGTGGTCGAGTATCACACCTCACCAGAACATCGACCCGCGTTGCCACGGACGAGAGCGCCGCCTTGATTATCTGTTTCTGCGATACTTTCAATAAGGGAAGAAAATCAATCGCAGAACGTTTCATACAAGGTCGTTATGAGCGAGGCCCTCTGATTCTAACCCCTTCTCAAGGATTGCCAGCAATCGTGGCAGCTGTTAACCAAGGTTAGCCAGGTTCAATAAGTAGTTCAAGGGACTCCCACACACGACCGATGATAAATGCACGCCATAGGAGAGATTTTCGAGCGTCGGGTATGAAGTTCACGTGCGCGAGGGAGGTCAGGCAGGAGAGAAGCATCTGCGTGTAGAAAACAGGAGGTGGCCAGGCTAACCACCTGAGAAGCGCCACTAGGGTAGCTGCAGGGCGAACCCCGTCTCCGCTCCCGTATGGGTGAACTCTTTTGAGTATCTAGGAGGCTACTCAGCTGGGCCGCATTTTCCGGCAAGATGCTGGGAGACACACCAGATTATCGAAAAACAGACAGAAGGTTGTCGTTTCATATTCCGACGCCGGTGCCAATGAATCCGCCTTGTTACCCAACGAGATCTGTATCGAGTGCATCATCTGGGCTTCTCGATTTATTTTCGCATCATCGCCGAGCACGAGACTGAGGGAGAAAGTAAAGTTATCCAGCACCTGTCGGACATGTGGCTCCAACGGCATTTGTTGAAGCTCAGTGATGTCGTTCCAGTAGTTCATTGCCTGACCGGTCGTCAGCTGAGAGAAATCAGAAGCGCACGATATCAAGAGGATGAGAAGTTCCGAAGCGGTTGTGGTGAGTTGGTGAAAGCTCGAGGCTGGGAAGGTAAACGCGGTTTTGAGCAACACGACCGCATCGTGGATCGTGGCGAATATACTGAGAGGGGGCATTTTTGTCGGGAGGATTGAGCCAAGAGTGGGAGTATCTGATGCATCGTGAGCATCTAGAACGACTTTGCACAGGATGTCAAGAGTCGCAGGGCTGTGGAATGTTGCGGAGCGGGCGGCCTGCAGGAATGTTGTGACGAATGTCGGGATTGAAAGCACTTGCTGTTCAATCGCGATTCGAAGGTACCGGCCAAGCGTCGGTTCGCCGGGATACGATCCGAACAGGATCAGGATGGAATCTACGGAGGTACGGGGGTAAAGGTATCCTATAATCCGAATAGAACTCGAGTATTCACCAGTTAGCTCGCGTTGAACGTCCGCCACATACTGATTGCTGCTGAGGAATAGTCTGATCAGCTGGATCCACTAAAGGTGCGTCAGCAAGTCTTGAGCCGTAAAGAAACATCAGGGGATACTTTTGTCGGCGAGATACCGCTTTGGAACGAATTCCTTGTGAGGTCCGCCAGAGACATGGACGTCTGGGTAGAGTGATTTTTGATCCGTTGATCGAGCTGACTACAAGGTAACGGAGCTTCCGACGCACAGATTACATACGATCGCAATGCTGACGACCATTTTGTAGGGGTGGCCCTTACTCGAACCGCGGACACGACGGACGATAGATTTACCGAACCGGATTGCACCCACACCGACCATCGAACAACCACAATTCACGAACACCAGGAGGGCAATTTGGTCGGAGATTACGAAGAATTCCATTGCGAGCAAGGCGTAAGTAATTGGGAATAGGTGTAAAGTATGTACGCGTCAGAAGCGATGCTTCTACTTTTCATGAGTGGGGAGTAACAAAGGATGGGAGAGGAAAGCATTGACGGTGGTAAGCAACAACAACTTTTATATCGTGTTCGGACACGAATAAGCAGGGGGATTAAACGACAAGGGATCCAATAGGACACCAGGGTTTAAACCGTCTAGAGGACTTTTGTGACAATGCCAGTTCCAACTGAGAACGCCTATGAGAATCTCAACCTTGGATGATAGGGCAGAGGTACTCACTGGTCTTGCCACCTTCACGAAGGGTGAACCTCGTTCCGACCTCGGCAGCGGCCTCGTGGACGAGATCGCAAACCATCTCGACATTGTCACCAGGCATGACCATCTTCTCAGCGGCGTCGGGAGTACCCTCTGGCCAGCAAAGGCCAACAGTGATGTCGGCTGTACGCAGGAAGAGCTGAGGGCGATAGTGTTCCATGAAAGGAGTGTATCGGCCACCCTCCTCCTTCGTGAGGATCTAGGAACACACAAAGTCGGCACTGGAGTAAAGATTAACCACATTCAGGATTACTCACGTAGATTTGAGCCTGGAACTTGCTAACAGGCTTCATGGATCCGGGGGCAACGATGACCATTCCTCGTCGGAGCTGTTCACGCTTCACACCACGCAATAAAGCACCCATGTTATCTCCAGCCTCACCACGCTCGAGCTCCTTGTGGAACATTTCGACACCAGTCAAGGTAGTTTTGAAGTTGGCACCAAGACCAATGATCTCAACATCAGAGCCCTTTGTAACGACGCCTCGCTCGACACGCCCAGTGGCGACGGTACCACGACCAGAGATAGAGAAGACATCTGTGGTGGGGTGATCAGACGACCGACCCAATCACATCGATCGGATTTTTGGATTGTCACCTTCGACGGGCATCAAGAACGGCTTCTCGAGGTCACCTGATCACAAAAACGCGTCAGAAATCATGTCGTGGTCGCGAAAAGACCGATGTGCACTTACGAGGAGGAAGCTCAAGCCAGGTATCACAAGCCTCGACGAGCTCAGCGATTTTCTTCTCACCAATCTCGGGATCACGGCCCTCAAGGGCGGCGAGAGCAGAGCCCATGATGATGGGGGTGTTCTCACCATCGAAGTTGTAGGTGGACAAAAGATCCCTCATCTCCATATCGACGAGCTCCAACATCTCTGGGTCAGAGACCATGTCTACCTTGTTAATGAAGACAACGAGCTTCTTGATTCCGACCTGGCGGGCAAGGAGCAAGTGTTCTCGGGTCTGGGGCATCTGACCGTCGGTAGCAGAGACAACGATGATACCACCATCCATCTGAGCAGCACCAGTAATCATATTCTTGATGTCTACAAATCGTTTAGTCGCAATGCTGAAACGAGAGAGACGTGCTTACAATCAGCGTGTCCAGGACAGTCAATATGGCCATAGTGTCTGTTGTCGGTCTCGTACTCGACGTGGGCGGAGTTAATGGTAATACCACGAGCCTTTTCTTCCGGAGCCTTGTCGATCTCGGCATAGCCGGTGAACTTGGCACCACCCTTGCTGGAAAGGACCTTGGTGATTGCAGCAGTCAAAGTGGTTTTACCGTGATCGACGTGACCTGCGTCGGAAGTCAACCTGAACCATGTCACGAAACATCCTGATTGACATACCAATGGTACCAATGTTCATATGGGGCTTTGACCGCGTGTATTTGGTAGCATCGGCATATCCCCTAGTTTGGACTTGACGCCTTCCTTAAGTTTTCAGTCCGCGTGAATTGGATAATCGCGTACCCCAAGAGAAGTTTGATCTCCTCAAGGTTGGGAGGGGAACAGCGGCGCGTGGGGCAAACCGGATGCATGTAAGGAGTGACTGGGGCGCTGTGAGGTGTGAGTCGTCCGTCTCAACGCGGTTTCTGAAGAAAGAACGAACCCCTTGAACTGTAGAGTCTTCGAGCAGCAGTCCTGGAAGGCTGAGCAAGGAGCTGAGGGCGCAACATAGTGAAGGAGACGGGAGACGGAAGAACGGTCGGATGAGTTGCGGGTGAAGGAGGGAAGGAATTGACCGACACGTGCCAGCTCACACTCTCATGGATCGACACGAACTGGTCAAAAATGCAGTTGTGTTCCTCTCCGACCCTTCGGTAGATTTTTGTTTTTTCTTGCTCTTGCAGTGTCTTACATCTCGTTTCTAGTCGCAGAACTCATCTCTTGCACAGAAGATTCAGTTTCTTGAGGCAAAGGGTCTAACCTCTGCTGAAATCGAGGATGCGCTCCGGCAAGCTTCTCTCAGCAACGCAGCTCGGGCCAATGCCTCGTATCCACAACCAGTTTACGGCCCAATGCCTTATCAACTCGTCCAACCACCTCCGGGACAGTGGGATTGGCGAGATTACTTCGTATGACAAACCGGCATCCGTGTCCCACATTATATGGCTCATCCCGTAACACCAGATCACCGCTGTAGTTTCTGGGGCAATAACATACGGGGTTGTGTCCTTGTTTAGGGTGAGTTACGTGCAAGCGATTCTGTGACCCTATTGACATGGTATAGAAATATGTTTCACCTCACCTCCAACCTCCCGGTGTGACTGCATATGAAGCCGATAAGGATGCCTTGACTGCTCAATTCGACGCTGCTGAAGCTCTTCTGAGAGAAATCCAGGCTGAAACTGCGGCGGTTAAGGTCGCTGTTGAGGAACAGAGGAGCCATGTTGAGAAGGTGACTCAAGACGTTGAAGCCGTGGTCAAGGAGATGCGCGAAAGCGAGACCAAGACTCGGGATGAGATGCGAGAGATACGGTCGGAGGTTACCAACATCCACGAGATGCTTCCAAAGGTTCGTTTGGTTAACTATCATGTGCTGTGCATGAGCTCACTCGCGGTTCAGATGATTGAGAAGAACAAGGAAGTGCAGTCGCAATCTCTTGGGGAGCTGCAACAAGAGCTGAAGTCGTTGAAAGCACTCCTATTGAGTAGAGGACCTGCGACGCCTTCGGCACCCTCCATCCCCAGCTTCCCCGCTAAACCATCGATACCTGCCTGGCAACTGGCTCCGGGTGATAGTCGATCGTCAACTCCCCCTGTTCCGGCCCCCTCCCCAAGTCTGAACGGCAAAGGGAAGGAAGTGGACCTGGGTGACACGTCCTACACTCCGGTTCCGTAGTATTCACCCCTTTTGTTCTACGTATTTACCAGTCCTACCTCTGTCCTGACTCTATAATATGACCCCTCCGTCTCCGTTCCACGTGGAGAGGCTATCAGCATCAACTCGGCTATGCACTGGTACGCTTAACCTCCCTCTCATACTCACCTTCAAATCCGCGCATCGAGGCTCTCGTCGCGAAGCATGTTCTCCCAATTCCGAAATGCGGTCGAGCACCTGGCTGCACAGCCAATGCTTCGTTCCACCTCCCAAGACAGCGATACCTCCAATATCATGTCGCGTACGAATTCCGGCGAGGGCGGGGCCCCGTCCTCAACTCACCTGGCAGATTCTACACTTTCAAATATTCGCAGATCATTACAAGCGCAACGTTCGTCTAGTCCCGCTCGAGCTGGCTCCAACGGTACGGCTAGCACAGGAGTACATGACCCTAACAAACCTCGGTCGAGGTTGGAAGAGAGGCTCCGTGCCTCCTTATCCTTCGGGATTGGCGAAGTGTCAAACCCATCTACAGAGGCCCCAACGAACGCCACAAACACTCCAATATCTACGAAAGCCCCAACACCATTTCCCGGGACCGACACGGTCCCCCCTTCACCCACACAGACACCGTTGCCGGAGTCCCCAATCTCTCCTATCACAGAGAACGCAACTGGTAGTTTGTCGTCGCTGCTGAACTCGGGAGATCCGTTAGGCACGAACTCAGCCGTGTCTTCTACGAGTTCATTATCCCACCCACTTGCATCCCCAACAACCGAATCCGAATCCAAGCCACAGCCTCCAGTTGCCACGACTTGCAGAATCAACGACGATGTACCATTAATTCAACCCACTCCCTCGCACTATGGATCAAGGTCCGTGGATAGTCCGTCTGCAGAGAAGTTGGAAAGAGTGACTGAGTTGGAGGAGGACGAGGAGGAATTCCAAGGCCGGAGATACGCCGAAGCTCAGATGCCACTCCCACCTACGCCGCCACCCGAATCTTCCAAGCTCCCTTCAGTTGATCTTCCCGCATCCAATCCCGAGCATCAGCCGGACCTCGTCGATAATGCAGGCAAAGGCAACGTCTCCCCTCCCATTACCGTAGATTCATCTCAGGCCGATCCAGATACAGAGGTGGACTCCACGAGTGCCACAATACCTTCCGCTAGCAATGCCGATGGAGACACTGCTGGCACAGACATAGAGGCATTAAGACAGCAACTAAAAAGGTTCAAAGAACGGTTCACAGGTAGCGAGAACATAGATATTGGCTGATCCGAGTTGACCGTATGAATTCGCGTAGATGTCTCCTCCTCGTTCAAGAGGCTCCAAGCTGAAAAGCTCGCCGCGGATAAACTGTTACAAGAGCTAACACCGCTTCAAACTATCCAGGACACGGAGGGATTAAAGGAATACATCAAAAATATTAACCTTCAAAGCGAGGTATGTTACCACGCAACACCTTCGTTTGACAGGACGAGCACACCTGATAGCCTCGCAGATGTCTCAAGACGAGATCAAACGATTGAATAACAAGTTGATCCGTACGTGTCTGCTCTCTGTAACGCGTCGAAACGCAACTGATCGCAACCACATCGTCCTACTTTGTGTGCAGGTCAAGGAGAACGTATCGAGGAACTCCGCGACACCCATCGCCTCGAATCTAAATCCCAATCCGAGCTAATCGAACGTCTTCGCAAGCAAGCCGAAGAGACAGAAGCTCTCCTCCATGCTTCACACTCTGCAGAGACGACCAACAAAGAGTCCGCTGAGAAATTCCAATCGGAAATCAACAACCTCAAAGCGGAGTTGGAGAAGCAAAAGGGTGTGGTGAAGGATGAAGAAGAGAAGAGGACAAAGGCGATTGCGCTGTTGAAGACGGTTAGGCAAAAATTAGTCAAGGCAGAGAAAGAGAGGGACGATGTGGTCAGAGAGGTTGGCGAGCTCAGGGAGAAGGATAAAGCGGACAAGGCGAGAGAGAGGGTGGAGAAGATTAGGATGCACAACGAGATCGAGCAGGCTAACCTGGAGAGGGAGAAAGCTGTCGCCGGTCTCCGAACCCAGTTCGACAAAGAGGTCGCCTTACTAAAGGATAGGCAGGAGAAGGACATCCAGGCATTGCAGGGTCAGTTCGAGTCGGAGACAGCGGCACTCAAGGTTTGCGTCACTTCCTGTTCGCGTATCCCTATTAACCCAACGACTGCGCTTTAGAACGTACACGCGCAAGGAGTGAAAGTCCTGAATGACAAGATATACTCCTTTGAATTGGCGAACCTCAACCTGACCAGGGAGAAAGACAGGTTATTTGACCAGCTGGAGATGCGTCAAGCCGAACTCGAGTCCTCGAATACCCACTTAGAGACTCTTCAAAGCCGGACGACGGAATACCAATATCAGATCCGCGAATTCAGCGACCGCGTTGCACTGTTGGAGGGTGAGTTAACCGACGTTCAGCGGGAGGTAAACCCCGCGAACGGAACGGGAATGGCCGCTGAGGAAGTTGCTCTTCTCATCTCCGCCGCTGAAGCCAAGTACGAAGCCCGCCTGTCTGAGTTACGCGGTCAGTTGGAGACGATCGAGAAGGAGAGAAACGAGGCCGATGCAGAGTGGAATTCCAAAGTTGCCACTAAAGCTCTCGAAGCGGAGGAGCTGAAGAAGGTTATTGGGAGGAGTCAGAAGAATGAAATTGACCATGAGGTTGTTGAGGAGAAGTTGAGAGAGGAGATTACGGCTTTGAACGAGGAGGTGAGAGGGTATCAGAGGCAACAACTTGAGTTCCAGAGACAAGTGGAGAAAATCAAGGAGTCTGAGGTGAGCCCATGTTTCTACACTCCAGCCCCCCTCAAATTGATAGGGAACTACGCAGGAAGCCTTGCAAACACAACTAGCAGAGTCCTCGGCGAGGGGTACTGCCCTCGAAGCCCAGATACAGGAGTTTAAGAACAAGGAGATCCAACTACGGTCAACCAATAAGGTGAGTGTACGAGTTCCAGCTCCCTTTAGGAAGAGATAAAACTCAACCTGGATTTCCTAGACCCTCCGCGAGGAACTTCGAAAAGTTCAAACCTCTGCCGCGTTGCTTGAGAAGCAGAGGAATCCGGGTGCCGGGTATTGGGCGTCGAAAGATACCAACGGGATGGATAGCCGAACTTCAACTTCGTCGAATTCGGACCGACCGACCGGCCTTGCGACGCCCACGAACGAGTCCAAGGCAGAGGAGGAGGTGAACCTTGAGTATCTCAGGAACGTCATCCTTCAGTTCCTGGAGCACAAGGAGATGAGGGTACTGTTTTTTTTTCTTGCGATAATAGAAGAACTCACGCATATCAATGTTTGGTTGTTTTTCTCGCAGCCGAATCTCGTGAGGATCCTGACCACCATTTTGAGGTTCACCCCACAGGAAACCAGGCGGCTCAGTCGCAGCCTATGAACTCAACGTGTTCTTCTCCTACCCGCGCGTTGGTGTATTTGTGAATGCTGTATTCCAGGTTCACCTGTTCTCGTTTCATAGTTTGGGGGACAGATTCAATCCCTTTATGAACTTGCCTCGAGGGGTAGATGATGATAAATTACTATGGCAACGGGGTGATATATAACGCAACACGATGGCAAGTCATGCACTATGATACAATGCAGAGGTAAGGAATGAGTATATGATAAGCAACGCGTTCTGGGTCATGCGTTGGATGGGGGCGAAACGATCATGTAATGAGGAATCGTGGAATCACGACTCGAGGTCGAATCAGAACTCGAAGCACTCGACAAGGGAGGCGAATCGGACTTTTTTGGGTTTTTCAGCGGTTATAATACTCCCACGATTGCCTCGTTGCAAACGTTGCGCATACACCCTTTGAAGTGGTTTCTCCACATCCACCCTAAAGCCGTCAACCCAACCGTCTGCATCATGAAGCCGCTCAAGCCCGCCGAGGTAGGCACCTACTTCAGCAGGGTTTGGTGACCCGGCCTGATATTTACGTTGGAGACGTTGGCTGATGGCGAACTGGCGCTGGAGTTCCCCACGCGATTCTGAGTAAGGAGTGCGGGACTCCTGGGTAGTGGATGATATCTGGTGGGAGCCGACGGGAGCCATCAATGGGGTGCCGACATTGGGCTTGTACCATCCGTTGGAAACGGAATGGTTGAAGGTTTTACGGGTGAGTTTATTTGGAGCGTTTAGGTAATTGGTAATCCCCTCGATAGTATAAGGTGGTGGATGGGATTTCGAAGTGTGAGGATTACCAGGCGGTTTCAGATCAGGAGACTTCTAAGAAACGATGAGTGTCGCAAACGGGTTTCACAGTGCTTGCTCACATATGTAGTCACCTGAGCCTTTACGGTGGCAGCTACCCTTCGCAGCTTACGCTGCTCGCGGCGTTCTCGAGAACGTACAAAAATCTCATACTAACACAAACGACTGAGCGATCCATTCCGAGAAACATTGGAGAATGAAGTAGCTCACAGTATTCACCGTGCCTCGTGTATCCACAGCAGAAGCCCTCACAGGGGCCTGCTTTCGGAGAACACGAGCAAATCCAGCATCGTGGGTATCCTCAACTTTATCGTTGTGTGGTAGGAGGGGGAGGGGACGTTGTCGAGAGGAATTAGGAGTAAAACCAAAGAATCCTGTGCAGACCATGTCGTTCGTCGTTGTAAAGGATAACGATGGAAGTGCTATCGTACCTCACTGCAAACGGCCGCCTTTTTAAACCCCCCTTCGCTAGCGTGGTTTGCAGAGCGATGGGAGAGCGGATGATCGGAGTGGGATTTCGGGACTTCGGGATCTAGAATTTCATTACGTCAGACGGGGATGTACCCAGAGACCTCAAGCAGGATGGGATTTCGGAGGTTTACTGGTGAACACGATTTCATCTGTATTCAAGTGATCCATGGTGCTGGAGGTTTGCGGATGTTAGTGTGGTCTCCTATCTGTTCACTTTATCACGATGTGTATGACTCGGAGATCTCGGCTTTTTTTAATACGACTCGACCCTTGGAGCCGGCCACAGGAGTGGATTTCGCTCCAGTTCGCTGTTTTGCGATTGGCAAGGACTCGTCGGTGCCATGCTTCCAAGCTTCACCGTACTACCTGAAATGCACAGCTTACCATTTTGCATACCGGCCAAACGACCTACGCTCGTGCATTATTGTGGCCGTGCTGCATTACGGTTTTTGTGTTTAGGGAGTGTGCCCAAAGACGCATCATCTTGCATGGAAATAATCGAGGATTATTAATGTAAGTAACGCAGATGTCTGTGCTTATTGTAAGGGGGTTTTGTACATCGTTTACAGAGGTGAGGGAATACTCCGACGCACCAGTTATTGCCTTGGTTTTCTGAGAAGCGGTTTCCACCCACCAGATCCCCCGCATTTGGAAGGTGCGTAGTGCGCGTCAGCGCCTGTGTCCTCGCTGTACTCGTTATCTTGATCTTTGACTTCGACCCCTTCCCTCACTTTTGAAGGGACTAGATAAGCATATTCGCCCCCCGTTGTCACGTCACCTAGCTTCATCTCCCATCGATCTAAACGTGGGGATGTTTCTGCTATCGTCGTGACCGTGCGTTTCTTCGCTTCCTTCCACCAGGCTCCCGCCGTGCTGCTTCGCAAAGTTGGGGGTGATTCCGCTGAGGTCTCCACGGTATACAAACCTGTGACAATGCCCGTGACGTCGAATTCCAAGTCGGTCACGGTCGATCCTGAGAGCCTGAGCGTCAAACCAGTCAATCTCAAGTCGCAGAAGGTCAAGCCACAGAAACTGGTGAAGAGCAAACCTCAGAAGACGCCAGCGTTGGCATTACCTCAGATGAAACCCCCATCACCGGCAACATTCCCCCCTCCGCCTCCGAGAAGAGTGTCCGATCATGTTCCCCAGACTCCTGCTAATACTGCCACCAAACCGTCATGGCAAAGGAGCACCTCATCTTCTCCGATTACTCAACCACCCCCAATCCTGGGTCCCTTCCCTAGCCCATCCACCCAGAACAAGTTGAAGTCACGGAAATCGGTCGCTACTTTACTCGGTGCGTGTTAATGTCCCTCTTGAGGTGAGAGCTGAGGTCGCTGAGTACTCGTAGACGGACGCCGCGGTGATGACAGACCAAGCAGCACCCTGGCTACATCCAAGAGTAACCTGGCCCTCAACAAGCAAAACGTACGACCTTCACGACTCGGGCCGGACCTCCCGCCTATAACCTCCGCCTCTATTCCTGGTTTACGGCCAGAACCGGCGCTACTGCCTTCGTCGTCGTTGGACACCAAGCCGGTCCAGCCCCCTTCTGTAAATACCCCTCTCGTCATACCCATGATCCTTAACCTATCGTTTGTGTAACAGGAGGTCAAGGGGCCAGGATATCTCGGCAGATTCTTCGGTTTTGGCAAATCGGGATCCCAGGAGCCAAAGGAACACAAGTCCACCAAGAGGTTGAGCAAACCGACAACATCTACGCGACCAACGTCGACGACCGGATTGACGAACCCTACCGCAAGACCCACTCCTGGCCCAACATCAAACCCCACGGGACCGACTTCTATTGCAATTGCGAATTTTACGCAGCCGCTTTCCGCAACAACATTAAATCCAACCACAAAACCCACCGCCGTAACAACATCGGACACCACCACTGCCGCCGCGAAACAAGTTCTTGATGTTCAACAAACTTCCGCCGCGGGACCACAGTCTATCCTCCAACAAAGCCCTGCCGTGAGGCCGCCATCTGGGGTCCGACAAGATATCATCACCGGGCCGACTAGCCCACGTCAGCGCGCTGTTCTCTTGAAAAAACCACCCACTATTCATCCAACGAAGCACGGTAGCCATCCCTCTGCCTTGACCCGTCCGGGCAGACCACCACCCGAGGTATGACGGAACAGCTCGCAACTTGTTCTCACTGATCGATTGTCTGGTAGAATACTGGTCATCCCGAATACAACAGTGACTCGCAGTCTACCTCCTTTGTGGGTTTCACTCCGGATCACACTACCACTGCAACCGCTACGAATTACGCTACTCCTTTCGACGACCCTAATCACACGAACTACAATCATACAACCGCGAATACTAGTCCTAGTTACGCTATTGGCCAAACCTACGGCGGTACTAATCACCTTTATAGTACTGACCGCGCCCGAGGCCTAGTAACCACTGATTATGCTCATTATCCTGGAACTGGCAACTACCATAGCCAATCCCGAAGTCACACGAATGGAAGCTACTCTGGATCGCAGGATTCTGGATACCAATCCATAGCCACTACTCCAGGTTACGCTCTATGCATCGTAGGGATGAATTACCTCGTTTGGGATTTGACGTTTCTGAGTCGATCGTGGATTGGTAGGTCTGCAACGCGAATCCTCAATACATCGAACCGAACACCAGAGAAACGTCGCCCTATTGCTCGGACATCTGCCAAGCCGCAACTGCAGCCGCGAATCCACAGGTGCTACAAGGCACTACATTTTACCTGTACTTCTCGGTGGTGTTGTTTGACGCTCTTTACAGCGACATGCAGCTACCCAGGATGCACGTATCCTGCAGTCATGTATCCGGCAGACCATTATTGGAATTATTGTAGCGAGTTACACGAACAGCACGTTCTAACCTTTGACCTCCAAGGCATCAACTCACCATATGTTTGTACAGTTACGCGCGGAAAGGATGTATTCATTGCCGCCAGGCCGATGAGAACGGTACGCAGCTCTGTAAGGGATGCGATGAAATGTTTAAGCAGCGCGCTCCGACCATCATTCCCGTGCCGATGGATCACGATGCGTTCTGGCATGGTGCGGATGTGTATCTGCGGCACTGGCTTAAACTTATTTATTTCACGATCTAGTGGTCGACCGATTCACTGAGTCGTGGGCCCATCCAACGCAATGTCCAACAGTCCAAGCGGTCCGGGTCTACAAGATTGTATTGACGCAGCACAGACTAGATATGTACCTCGGGTATCGGTTCGTGTTCCTTATTCTTCTACAGATTCACGGAGCGCTTGACTGATAACCACTCTGATTCGCTAGTGACACCTTAGAGTACTACGGTCGATTCGCTGCACAAGGGAAACTCATCGGCAACGAATGTGTCCTCTGGCACAGTAGCCGTCGAAGTTGCAGCCTGGGCGAAGCGGGTCAAACCACTCCTTGCGTGATTCCGGGCTGTTGCCTGTGTTCCATCATCCGCGGGTCGTTCGATACAGGCAATTCCACGACAAATACGCCAGCGGGGAGGTTTGGAGCAGGAATATACGCTTCCGCCAAGGCGTCGAAGTATATTATCAACTCAACCATCGTGGTAAAATTGATGCCGACTTCCACAATTTGTTTGTAGGGCCAGCGATCGCTCTAGCGATGACAAGAGCGTCGTGACACCCTGGAAAGCATTGCTTTTGAACAACGTCGCTGCTGGACACGAATGTGTGATGCGCTACGGTGATACGACGCTGAAGGAACCTCCCCCAGGGTATAATTCGGTGAGTGTTTCAGATCTGGCCTTCCAATGGGGGTCTGATCTTTGGACCCCACCCAGGTATATGGTCAAGCTGGGGGTATTTTAAACGATGATGAACTCGTGGTGTATACGAACAACGCGATCAGACCGACTTGGTTAGTCATGTACAAACGGGGATAGGGAACGACTTTTTGGTTGTAATTTACCTGCTTGTGGACCCCACTGTTGTATGATAATCTTTTTTGATCGTAATCCTAATATCCCTATTATCTGAAAGGCAGAGATGAATAAAGGCGGTGGAGAGAACATTCGGTGGACTCCCATCGAGCCGCAAGGATCGGTGGGCGGTTTGGTAGTGTCCAACGCTCCACGATGCGCCGCGAGCACAAACAAACCCATTGAGTGGCTCATCTTTTACAGCCGCCCGCTTGTCCGGGTGTGGTCCGCGCCGATGTAGAAACCATTCAAAGTGAAGATCACAGAGGGTGGAGGACCTTGGAATGGAAATCATTGGAATCACAAATTGAGTACAACATGAGACACTTCTGGAAGTGGCCTCCAAACCTTCTTTGTTCGGTAACTCGGAACAGAATCAAAGTGATTCCCTGTATCAACTAACCCATTCACCCTTGTAAGGCCCAAGCTTCGACCGAGTTCCATTCCGCAGGTCAGGAATACATTCAATCCAGAGTTTTACCGAAATCGAACGTCCCAGTCACCGCGATCGGATCTACAAACACCATCGAACTGCGCAACACGGCATTTCGATTCCCGGACCAAGTACCGTTGTCCGTCTGGTTTTTAGACGGCTCGGAACTATCCCTTGAAAATTTGGTCTTCGACATATACTACGAAGTTAGGATGCTAGCTCTTGGTAGTCTGAAGGCACGTCGTTGCGCCCGATCCGAGGCGGAAGCCCAGGCAATGGAGGACCACGGGAGATTGATTCTGTGGGGAGGAGTCTTCGGCTTTCGCAGTATCCGGTCTTCGTAAGCCTCTTTTGGGTACTAAAACCGAGACCCGAAGTCGGCAGGTTTCACGTTTCAGGCAAAGCAGATATCAAGAGCCAGCTGAGTAGGGATGGCATATGGTTCATCCATTGCAACGACCTTCCCTGGAATGGGTTGCGTGCGCTTAGGTGGCCGGGACCGGCGGGACCCCGGATATCCTAGCCGGCGTGCGCCTGAGCCCTTTGTCCGACAGGGGTTGCCGAACAAAGCGACTAGCCCGACATTGTGTGGGTGAATCATTGTGACACGAACAAGTGTTTGAGTTGAATGGGAACACAGGCTGGAAATTCGTTCAAATCCTCGAATTACAAAACAATCTCGGGGATCGTTACGACGTTGATCAAAGCATAGCATAGCCCAATCTTTACGGGGGGAGACAGGGCATCCGGTTTTCCTTTCGCAAGGGTCGAATGGAGTTGTGGAGAGATGATCGCCACAGTCATAACCGGGGACTGGAGTAACGGAACGGATTACCGGATCGATTTTGATCGGACTTGGGGATACCAGCCACACCCAGGTCAACCGTCATCGCCGGGCGTCGGGTCTCCGTCGTCGGTCGTACTCTTTACACGCGACTTTCCACGTCCGTTCGTCCTCCAACTCAAACCTTTACCTACGACTGCTGTCTTCAAAATGCTCTCTATCACACGGCACGTCGCTCGTTCAAGCTTGTCCTCGAGAACCCTTACGAGGCGACCTGCAACTCTGAACATGCGACTCACCGGAATGGGTCCCAACATGTTTGCTGTACGGACACTTACCAGTGAGTTTTGCTTTCTTGGGGCTCCCCGCAACAAGGGATTCTTTAGTGAAGACGTTTATGGTGCACCGCTCATTATCTCTTGTGTGGTCACAGCTAAGAAGTACACTGAAGACCATGAAGCCGTGGTTTTCGATGATTCTACTGGTATCGGTGTCGTATCGATCACGGACTACGCTCAGAGTAGCCTCGGTGATGTTGTCTTTGTTGAGCTGCCAGCTTTGGAGACCAAAGTCACGAAAGGAGGTTAGGAGTTTCATCGATCTCCTTGCCCGTTCTCTGGTGTCTGATTATTGTGGTTTTTCTTTCGGAACTTCTCTTTCTTGCATTGCCTCATTGATGCTTTATGCTATGCATGGGATCATAGACCAGATTGGCGCGGTGGAAAGTGTCAAGGCGGCGTCTGATATCGTTGAGTCTTCAGCCCTTTGACCTGACCCCTCTTCTCCCAACCGAATAACATTGAATTTCTTCTCAATTCCCACCGAACCGGGAATACAGTATGCCCCTATCTCGGGAACGATCCAGGAGATCAATGAGAATTTAAATGACCAGCCAGGACTCCTCAACAAGTCCCCTGAGGATGAAGGTAGGCACATGAATCCACTACCTCCGAATTTGAATCTAAATGTATACCGCTAGGGTGGCTCTGCAAGATCAAGGTCTCAGATCCCACTGAAGTGCGTTCACCACAGGTTCCCCTTCGAGTGTCCATGTCTGACGGCATGGTTCACCTAGCTCGATTCCCTGATGGACGAGGCAGAGTACAAGGCTCATTGCGAGTCCTAGAACTCACAAAACATGCGGGTACCGCTGATAGCCCACAGTATTTTTGGTTTGATGTGCCTCCGTTAGCGAATATTCCGCGAACGGCGTTGCTATATTCACCGACGCGATAGGTATCGATGTTAACCATCCCACACCGATAGAATCAATTTGTTTAATTCTGGTCCTTACGTGACAATGTCATTCAGTGGACGAGCTCCATTTCCGAGGGCTAGGAAGTCCGCAACCGTTTCACCGCAACGGAACGGGGTTTCAACTCGGCAACCCACTGCAATCTGCCTTTGGGATGGTGTACTGAGGGTTCCCAAACATTCATTCAGCCAGGTTCAGGCAGACTCGCCGACCGCCGGCCGGATGCCCCCGAGTCACGGTCACACGTTCTATCGTCGAGTACACAGGCTCGATCTAGTGTAATACAAAGGCGATCGCCACCAAAGCGTCAAGATTCTCCGTATGTGTCACATCTAGTGAGAAACCTAGGATAGGACAGTCTAGCCCTCGGTCAGTTTACCAGACGGCTTGATCTGGTCAATCGGGGAAGTCAGATGACGATATGTCGAACTTGCTCCCTGAGGTTCCATTATCCACTACTAACTCCGCGATCAGTCGCCTTCCCTTTCTCGCCTCCACTAATTCTTAACATCAGCGAAGGATCTTCACCATGGCGACCCCATTATATCCAGGGTGCTTGGGCCATTACAGAGGTACGGGACGAGGTTGATGCGTGTTTGAACAACATCGCGAGTCAGCTAAATCAAGGGCCGTGAGACACGAGGCTGTACACAACTCGTTCGGGTCCTTTCCCAGGTACTGCAGCACTTTAAAAGCCCTCTCCTCATGTGATCCCTTCCTACCATCGCGACCATGGCTCACATTAACCATCCATACCTCCAGGCGGATTACTCCTATTCGCTCTCGAACTCACCCCAGCTATTCCCTGCCGAGAACACCGGATGGGGAAATCAAGCATGGACAACGCCCTACGTTTGTGTTATCAGCTTTGTATTCAGGTGAATGTATGCGCTGGCTGACTTCATACATCGCAGGAGGACACGCCTTTGATCGAGTCAGCGAACACTTCTACACGACACGGGGTTTACGCGCCAACATCTCCAACCATCCCTGTTGGGGACAATTCATGGGGATTTTTGTATACGCCTGTGGGCATACACACGATACAATCGACACCATCGAGAAGCTCCGAGAACCGGACACCCCAGAACATGCTCCATGGCCCCACGCCCTTCTACCACTCCCCCTCGTCTGTGCCAGTCACTTCCAGCTCTCCGTTGCAACCCGTGGTCTCACATAGACCATCTGTGTCGACCAATCCGCCAGACTACGCTTGGGTTCCTCAACGTCAATACGCGTTGACTGCGCACCACTCCACCCCAGCCCATCCCATCGTATTTAACGTCAACTCTGGAGAACCGGGAATCAGGCTCTCCGCCGCGCTCAACCGGAAGTTTGCCCACTTAAGGGATAGGGACGACCTCGTGTTCGAATCAAGTAAGAGTCCGACAATCACGATGAGACTCGAGGTTTGTGGCTTGCCTGAATTGGCATGGACCCTTACTAACGGTGCCTGACAGTGGCCAGGGTATATGTCGTGGAGTAGGCAGGTATGTTGTGTGGATATCTTCTTATGACGGCCACTGACCAGTGGCGACAACCTTTCACCACACAGGTCAGGATTCTCGATTCTCGAAGCGTGCGACAGTCGATAAGCAGAGAAAAGCTGGCCTACGAAGTTGCCAAAACCGTGTCGGCGTTCGCTCAGCCTCAGGTGTGACCAACCACGTTCAGGGCGTATCGTGCTTCTTGAGCGGGGGCTTACACATATTGTATAGAACAGGAAAAGGTCAAGCGCTGAGGGCGCTCTATGCCGTGACAGAACGTGGGACATAGGCGAAGGAGGCCTTGGCCTAGATGATCTCGTGCTCGTCCGTGTGGAGAACGTTTCTAAGGGTAGTTGGCAACCACAGTTCCTCATGCACCGACAGCATAGGAGCTGACATGGCTCCACTGATTCCGGTATGTCCGCATTCTTTCTTTATCGGACGATATGACTAAACATGGCTCACACCTCTCAGGTGGTTCCCTGACCTGCCCAATCCCTCGTGGCGTCACTTAGTTTGTGACCAATACTTACTGTCGGGAACGTCCTAGCTGGTTATCAATAGCCGATCTTACCGGATGCCCGATTAAGCTAGCGAAGATCCTGGACTCCGACGATAAGAATAGCGCCCAGGTGATGCCGTTGCATTCCTTCTTCTCATTCTTAATGTATCCAAGCTTCCCCTCCCTCAAGCACGGATGTATAATAATTTAGTGCGTTGCTAACGCTACGGACCTGGATAATATCATGTAATCGCATTCCTCATCTACATAGCCTCTTCCTTCGTCCTCCCAGTCATCGTCCCCGTCATCAACCGGAAGGGAGGCACCGTACCCGGGTGAAGAAGGGTCCAAAGTGAAACTTGAAGCATGTGCTCTCAGCGATAGATTCGGCTACAACCGGCAACGAGGAACGCACCCGATGCTTTGGTAAAATAGGATCGCGGTTTCGTTAGCTTTGAAGGATCCGTAAAACGATAAGTGCCTGGGGGCAGGGTAGTTACGACAGATGGTACCTTTGAAGACTGTTAGCATGACCTTGTCTAGGCCTCTCCGCTTGCAGATGTCGAACAGCATCTGGGTCAACTTCCGGCCGAGTCCACATCGGTGAAACGCAGGGGAAACGTGGAGTTCGTAGCTGTGAGCCGGAGTCAGGTCTAGGTAAAAGCGGAGCAATCACCGACCGACCAATAGACGACGCCGTACTCCTCTTCCTCCTCGAACCTGAAGGATGTGAAAGCAACGATCTTGGTTGATTTCTTGGAGCGAACTAAAATAAACCGCCCTAGTTTATGGAACATTTCCCTTTTCTTCTTGGTCGGGTTCCAACAAAAGGAGGACGTTTCGTACCTTTCGGCGCCGCAGAGCAAGTTAGCGGTCTATAGGAGAACTCAATCTGACGACTTACATTTCTTGCATTGCGTTGGCGAATATTTTCCAGATATCATCTTTATCTGCCACCGACAAACTCGAGGCAAGACCAAGTTCAATTTGCAAGCTTGTCGAGTATTTTTACGCATGCATAAATTTGAGACTGAAGACTAGTGAAGCGGGAACGGACTTACCCTCCGCTGGGATGATGTATTTCTTGATCATCGGGAAGAATAGAAGCAGCCAGCTCTTCTGGAGAGGCTTCAACGCTCGAGGAGAGTAGCGCATGCTTGTCCTCTTTCATGGTGAGGTGTTTTTATGAGCAAAAGAGGTCTTTCGAGCCCGTCCTTAAACCCTACTTTTTTGCCGACGTCATGGAGTCGATCAACGGGCGGCGTGATCCGTTACCTGCGACGGAGTGTGAGAAAGGATTTGTATGTATGATGGTGACATGGTTACAGTTCCCCAGCAACATCAACGTAACACATAAAGTACAACGTACACAAGACATAAGCAAAAGTCATGGTGAAACGAATGAGATAACAACAACCAAAAAGTTAGGCTTGCACCTTCAGTCCGACGAACGTATTTGACCACTTTGAAACGAATCGTTCCTTCGGCGATAAGTTAAAATTCCTTGTAAGGGGGCAACTCATCTCCGTTCTCATCAGGTTTCCCTGAGCCAGGAGTAGGGTTCGTATCACCACCACTGGCAAGGAATTTCTCCCTCTCTTCCCTCTCGAACCGCTTCTTTTCTTCTTCGGCAGTCTCGAACTTGGGAACTGGGGTGGAAGAACTTTGTTTTAAGAGGCGTTCCCACTCTTCCCGTTCTAAACGCTTCTTCTCGTCCTCGGCGCTTTCATACGGTTTCGAAGTGGTACCTGTAGTGTTTCCAGAAGTGCTCCCCCGAGAATCATGCTCAGCCTTGACTTCCAGGAGGGACCCACTTGCCGGACCTGGACCATCGGGACCGGCCAACTTTGGAACACCCGTTTCGGCGACGGTGGGGGTGACCTGTGGAAGCTTGGCTGCGGGGGCAGGATTCAGTGATCCCGGCTGGAGAGGGGGAGACGGTTCGGCCGGGGACGTCACTGGTTTGAGTGACGTCGTTTGTGTATTGGCTGGGACAGGGACCGACGCGGGAACCGGGGGATCATGGAGTTGCGTTCCACTGGGATGGTTAGGTGTCGAAGGGCGTGGTACTGGGTTATCGTCGTGACCTATGGTGGAGAGCTCATCGGCGTGAGTCTCTCCAAAACTCTTTGTGTCACTGCGGCCGAGGTCTACAGCAGCATGGTGTGCTGGGAAGTCAACTTTTCCAGGCCTCCAATCATCGAGGGCTTTTTGAACAGCAGCTCTTATCGCCGCGGTCTCCTGTGTACCCTCATACCTCCTGGTGGGAGAGGGCGGAAGCGGTGGCAATACCTGGAGAACCTGTTCAGATGCCTGGGCAAGGATTACCAGCTTCTCTCCGTACTGTAATAGCTCATCGGTTCACTAGATTTATGGCTGCAGAATAATGGACTCACCTCGCGGATCGCCTCCCACTTGGCGTGTTCACTATCCTTGATCGCCTTCCTCTCAAGAAGTTGTACCTCCTTCTCGAGAACCTCGTCCTCGGCATCGGATTGTTTCAGAAGCTCTTCCAGGTCGTGAATCTTCTTCTCGTTGCCACTCGACAGTTCGAGTTTGGCAATCTGCTGCTCGCGGGTGTTTCGTATGTTCCTGCGGGCGGCGAGAGCGTCCTCTTTATCACGCAAATTTTTCAGAGGATGCCGGGCCGCATCGAGTTTCTCCGCGAGAGAAGCAGCGAGTGATCCCTGAACGAATTGGAAGTATGCAAGTCGATCGGTAACTATCCGGGGACAAGATCGTCAGTAAATTTGTCGTGAACTCCACGTTAGAAATGTCCGCCCACCATCCCTAAGGTCTTCGGTCTCGGTCTGACCCCACATGTACAGCTCCTTGCTGTTGGCCTTCGCGTCTCTTCCGACGTTATCGTAGTCCATTATAATTCCCTTGGAGGTCGTGATCATCCTCTGATAAGGAGTGGAGTCACTATACTGTTGCCTCAGAGTGCGGAACTGATGGTTGAGAGCAGCAAGAGTCGAGGATTTGTGAGTGGCCGAGCTCGATGAGCCTGTAGTACCCGGGCTAGCGGGGCGATGGTGGCCTAACGGTATCTTGTTGGCCAACGGTGAGGATTGGACGGCATTCTGAGCCTGATCAATAATCGAGGAAAGGAAATTCGGCATGATGTGGATGAGGGTGAGGATGAGAAAGAGCTGGGCGGACTAGCCTCAGCCGCTCGGCTATTTATCGCGACATCGAACGTCACTGCGGTTTCCGTATCCACGTGGCGCGCAGCAACAGCTTGGACAAGATCTGCACGGCCATTGTACAGGAAAGCACTCCAACTTTCTCACAAAGGCCATCAGGGAAATACATAGTTAGATTGTGTGCTGCCACGCTGCGCATTCCAAACACTTCCACAAAATCTGAAGCGACCATACAAAGGTACACCAACTATGGAAGCGCATCTACGTGCTCCCGTACAGCATTATCCCTCATGCTGCAGGACATCATTGTTCTCGTTGGGATCTTTCTGATCCTGTAATCCATTGTGCAAGTCCGCAAGAACAAACCAGGACGGAAAAAAGGGATGATAGGCTGTGGTTCTGCGAGTTTCGGTGCACTTCCATGCCCTCCGGGCAAGTGAGGTTTCGTCCACCCGCTTTGGCCTGACTGCCAACACTCCGGTAACCTGTGTCATATGGGGGTACACCTTTGAACCTCTGTAAACCCTTCTTCAGATATTCCTTGACACGATGGGGGAAAGCATGCTGTTCCCAAGGAAGGATTGCTCTGAACCTCACCCGAAACCCGGGTTCCTTCCAACTAGTTTGTTGAGAGTTTCGTCAACAACCCACCATGAGGTAACGTTTACCGAAGCAGACTCTGCACGAGCATTGTCCGGTATCGACAGAGTAAATTCATCGAACGGGGGTGACTACGATGGGAAAGGCTCTTCATGACCATTCAGTGGCGCAACGAAATCCGATATCCTGACCTTGAGCTCGAGTTACTTAAGGATCCAACTTACACCGAGGTCAAGTAGGAACCTTGTGCCCCCCTTTACCTTTATGTCAACGCGACGCCCTACTAGAATGTGAAGCGTGACACTCACTGAGTATATGGTCATGCTATAGAACCGAGATGGACCTCAGAGTTCTGAGCTGCCGCCAACAGGACTTACGAGTTTTAGGAAGTTGATGTACGACAGAAAACAACGGAAAGGTGGTAATCATGAACCTGGACGTTGCAGTTGGTAAGTTGAGGGCTGGAGATACGCCCATGTAGGAGGATGAGATAGTTCTTACCAAAAGTGCCCTTGAAATCCATGTCCAAATATCTAGCAAAGTGCTAAGTTGTTGCTGCGGCACACCCCCTGATTGATGGAATCGTGGATGAGGCGGTGTCCGTCGATCCATCTGATCACTACCGGGAACGATCGCAGCTCTCCTACTGCTGCCTCACACCGTCAGCCGCAAGACTTCAAGTACTTGATTTCCGGTCAGAGATGCCCAGTTTTGGTGAGCTGGCGCCACAAGTGCAATGCTTATGTTTAACAACCTCCAGGACACATAATACAACACTTGCGCTCCCTTCGCATCCGGAGCTCGAAAGCCCTAGCGGCTAGTCCCCTTGTAAGAAGAACCAGCGGTCAACATATACGACGCATACAAATACCAGCGGCAGACCTCTCTTTGGTGTTGGCAAAATTTACGGAAGGTTTCAAAGGTCTACCCCAGGAAATCGTGAATGAAATACTCGAGTACCTGGAGGATGATCTGAGGACGCTCAAAGCGTGCTCTCTAACGTGTAAAGCATTGCTTTGTTCTGCGAGGCATACGATTCATCGGAGGCTTTATGTGGTTGGTCCCGGAAAAGCTGCTACCCCGGACGAACGAGAAACACGTCAGTACGAAGCTGCGAATCGTGCAGAGCTTCGCACGTTGTCTGTGGCAGCCAAGTGCGGTTTGGCTCATTACACTCGGGAACTCACAATCAAGGTGGGAGAGGAATTTACCCCCCAGACTCTCCAGCCATACCTCCCGCAATTCCAAATGTTCGCACGGTTGACCTCTCTCACACTCTACCATTTCAACCCAACCCCCTTCCTTCCCGTCTTCAACCAGTACTTCGGACACCTGGCGCAGCAAATTCGGTCCTTGAAATTCATACATCCGGGAGGTCCCCAGGACGATATGACGTATTTCATTTCACAATTTCCGAACCTTGACGACCTAGGATTCAACCCACTTCCACGACACAACCTCAGGCACTCCAGAAAATACACTGTATCATCTATTCGGAGTTCGCCGACCCTGAGAGGTACCCTGAAAGTCACGAGTAGTACGAACGCCTGGGGGACCAACTTTTTGGAATCTCTCATCCAACTCCCCTCTGGCCTTCGGTTTCGTTCGATAGAATTTCACTGTATAGGGATCAATCCAGACATCATAATACGGGAATGTACCTCCACCCTACAATCCCTGACGCATGTGTTCCGTACCTGTAAGTTCCCCCTTGAGATGCGATCGGCAAGGATCTCTAACCCCGTATAGATGACCCCCTGCTCAGGTTTGACCTATCAGCTTGTTCTCACCTCCGAATATTCGAGCTTCGTGCCGAGTTTACAATCCATGTCTTTCGCGACTTCGTCTTATGGTTGATATCGGTCATCAACACCATCACCTCACCTTTATTCTCCAGGTTCGTCTTTGTAGACGACAATCCAAGCTCCCAGTGCCCGTTTTTCCGAAGAGCTGACGGGGACAGCGTATGGAGGCCCTTAGATCAAGCTTTGTTGCGTCTCTCGCAACGTACCGGGATGAAGATGATTGGGAGAAGGAAGGTCTCGCATGCTGCTTTTTGTAATTCGATCGAGGAGGCCTTCCCGCTTATGGTGTCGGTGGGGGCACTTGAGCTCGAATCGTTGTAACGCATCCGTGCGTGAAAACTTGTGGCTGATGTGTCACCCGACATAATACGCGACATGTATATGCTCGAGAATACCCTTATTCCTTTCGCACGCCGGCTACTAGGGATCCAAATCGTGGTTGTAGATACAGGAAACTCAAGTTTCGGGCCTCGTCTTAGCTTTTGGTCCAGTCTCTCGCTGTCCGTTCGTCTCGTTCGTTTGTTTCGTCAGCTTCTCTCGCTCTTCTTTTCCCGTTTCTCTCTTCTCCGTCGTATTGTCGAACGAGTTTGCCAGCGCACCGCCGGAACCTTCGTGCTTGAGTCTGTTCCCACCTAATCTTCTTAGTACCTACACTGGCTCTCCATCGTGTACCCATTACCCTGTATCCTACACAATCGTCTGAGAAGTGACCTACAATTGGGGTCGTTCATCCACGTATACAACTAATTGGACACATCTACCGCGCATGGGTCATGCCCATCGCTTCCATATATCCAATAAAAATTTAGTACCTGGTCCCCTGTCAACGTTATTGAACCCAACGGTGCTGGCTTCGTCCAACCATATCGGCAACGTCAAACAGAACCAGATAATTACCCAGCAATAACCGATGACCCTCACAACCACTTCTGCCCAAGATCCATGAACTTTCCCCGGCTTGAGTTCGATTCCCCTCCGAAGGAGTAAGCCTTTCACGATATAGATGACGAAGTCTTCGAAGGTGATGGCAACGGCTTGGAGAAAGAAGAAGTTGAACGAGCGATACACCATCCGTTTCTCGAACATGAAGTCAGCGGCGAAGTGGAAGATCCCTGAGAGGAAGAAGGCGGTATAGAGTTGGGCGTAGGATGATCGATTGGTGCCACGAGGGAACTTCAAAAACTTGTTCGCAACGAGCCTTCCCAACCCCGCGAACGTCTAATTAACGTGATGTTCTCAGGAAAATGGTTACAGAGAAGCGGAGCATGTGTTCGTACCGTTCGCATCTGCTGGTGCCATGTTTGCCTAAAATGTGCCTGGTTATTGGGCGGGGAAGTGAAGGGTCCATCAATGTACGTACCCCCAAAGTTTGCGTACGGTGTACGCATCCCCCCAGAGACCCCACATGTCCGGCCACAGTGTAGGACTGGAGCGGCCGAGGCCAACACACACCAGAGCCGCGATGTTGTGCGTAATGCTGACCGCAGCTCGTATGATAATGCCATATGCCAGGATGTAAGGTACGCGGCGCAGGAGTGGGACCGCGGCGAGGTAGGTCTCTGGGCCGTCGGTTGGATCGTGCACACGAGAGTCGAACGCCGGGTTTCCAGAAAACAGGAAACTCGTAAACTCGACGGTGACGAAATGGTAAATGAACTTTAAGAAGGTCTTCCAGAGGAAATTTGGTCGCGAAGGTGGTGGATGTGGCGGCAAGGAGTTTCTTGGTTCCTGGACCCAGCCAACCATGCGGATACTGTATGCGATGTCAACCATCCACCAGAACTTCTTCGTTAAGGGGAAGTTCGATGGTAGGTTATCCAAACCGCTTGCATCAGCGTTTGCATGAGCTTCGTCACGAACGCGCCTCCAGTGATTGGGGAAGGTCCCCTCTGCAAACAGAAGGTACGCCGTGAACGCGAAGTGGAACGCAATCTTACCGCCCACGCCGTATGTCACAACGAGCGGGTCAGTGACCTCCGGCGTTAGAAAAATTTGCGCTGCGAGGTAGACCATGGCGGCGAGGACGACCACTCGATAAGCATTTTGGTGTGTTGGGTATAAAATGATGATGTGAAGGACCTCGAAGAGAAGGGTTTCTACCCATGGGTATCGTCCCATCGTTGGTCTGCAGGCTGGGGCGTCGGGACGAAGAATGAGGAAGTATAGGGTTATGTTTTTATCTTATTTATTTTCAAGTCGGCCCGCTCACTCCACTCACGCCTCATGTCCGCTATGCCGCACATCTTGTTACTTTCCGTGCTTAAAAGATTTCTCCGCCCATTAAACACTGTGGGAAGCAAGGCTACTGACAAAGGCGGGCACATGATGAGTACATGATGGGCACTTACCATAAGTATGACGCCAGTTCCCACAGTGAAATTATCCCACCTGTGTGAATATTGCAGCATCTCTGCATTTCGGCCTTGTTGTTCCTCTGATGGTCACGTCCCAATACTACCTGAATCAACATCGACGAGTTTTCCATGCTTTCTAGGTCATTCCTCGCAACGCTATTAAGCAATATCGGAATCGGTCTTGAAGGCGCTTCCTACATTGTGAAGGACAAAGTTCATGAATGGATCAGCCGAACTCTCTGAACGATAACTTCAACGAATTCGGAATTGCGATTCTAAATACAACGAATTCAACGGCCCTGGGATATCCGATTAGTGCTGACGGTGCTGATGGCCGTAACGCCGTTGACGCACCATCGAATGTCCTAGCTGAACGTAATCCTGATTTGAGAGTTGTGGTCAGGCCCGTTTGCTCTCTCGCAATGCTATGGTGCTTGAGGTGATGACGGCGTAATTTGCCATTTTATCAAGAGGTGTTTGCCACTTGTTTCATCAAAAGGTTTGGTGAAGTTCGAGTACGTACCTTATGCAGAGAATCGGTTTGGGAAGTGGCGTGTTTCGTAGATATTCCCTACTAGCTTGGTTTACATATACCTCTCGCTGTGTGAGTTTTGATAACCAGCGGACTTGAGGTTGCTTCGTAACGCCATTGCAACCACGTGCGGTCCGCTCCAGTCTCTATCACTGCTGTGGTAGTGAAGGTCCTACCAGATACGCGATCACCATCAGCCACTACGCACGGTGATACTATACTCGGGGCGCACCGTTATTATCTCTAGGGTGCCAGGTACTTCGAAGTTGGGCCTCAACCTTTCAGGTCGTCCCGAACAATTCCCGCTCCTTACCTCTAGACCCGATCATTCCACCGCTGACAGACCTCCTTGTTCCACGTCCTAGAACCATCCAAGAGCCGGGCCGTTCTGCATTTATGGGATCACTGCGACTAGTGCGCTAAGGCACGCTCGAATTAAACCCCGTGCTGAAGCTCTCGCCAAGCATGAAACCCCTCTACCAATCCCGGTAACAATCTGTTTGCGCATCCTCGACTCATTGTGGTTCGACGTCTCTCCACGATCCTCAACGGCTGTGAAAACGAATCGATGACATGGGGCGGTGTTCTGTAGGGTGGGAGGACTATCGCGGCCACCCACCACCAACGGTATTTGTGCGGGGTGTTTGTTGTTGAGTCGAACCGGCGCTCCGCCTTCGGTATGGTCGTGGCTAGTACCGGTTCGCTCGAGCAAGGATGGGTTTGCGTCCCAAAACCACGGACGTAACGCGATTTCGGATCAGGGCGCGTAGGTTCCCCTGCATAAAAGTCAACCGCGTGTGTGGCTGAATCAAGTGGACTTTCGATGAACCATTATGTTTGCAGGTGGTTATCCGGTGGCTGTGATTCTTCTCGCACATGAAAGACGGCTGCAGTGCCATATAGAGCACCTTACATCTCCAATGAACGACCCATCCTCAGGCTGCACCAAAAAAGAAGGGTGAGTACATTCGGGCAGGAATTGGTCGGGATTGATGGCGCCCTGATCAAACGTCAGTTCATGGGAGGCAAACACGATGTTACAGCATCCCTGAGGCCGTATGGACTTCCGATTCATTGTAGGCACTGATCTGAACACGCTAACGGTCCGTAATCTTCCCACCAACACGACACTCATGCTCTACCCTGCATACTTGAATGGACCTAGGTCATGACATATGTAGTCAGGCCGCCGGTCCCACCCTCATGAAAATCTGAGGCTTCCGAGCCTTGAATGTTGCACCTGAAAAATGGTCTGAGAGGATACCTGAGCGATAGAATATTCCTGGAGGTTGGAGAGCAGGGACGACGATCCTGACCGACCTTGCAGGAACTGCCGGCCGAGCTTATCATCTTCCCACCGTCGACCAAGCATCGGCCTCTAAACGAGATCCGTGACCCCTCCATCGGCTGGACAGCACTGTGATTTCGATTGCAGCAGAAGCTCTCTGCTGTAACCTGCAGAGATGAGACTTTCTGCTGTCGTCATTCCTGCCACCATTTTGACTGGTAACTAGTTACACAGAGCAGGTAACCTTCACTTTCCATGAACGCCGGGCAGTTGCTGACACCTCGATTTATCAGCGCCATTACATCCTGTCATGTGTCTCCCAAGCGGAAATTTGATGGTTTGTATTGGGATGCGGCTGGCGACCGGCCTGGCCTTGGTTTGAATGGAATGCCTCAATCCTACGATCATGTAGAACGGCCATCATCTCCGTCCGGCGTCTATGGAGACCAGAATATGAAACACAATGGTGGTGAACGCCATGTCACCAAGCTCACGACTGGCATTCGTTCAGTGTGCTCTGTTTCGGAACGGCGGGAAGTCAAAGTGCATCTGTCCTGCTGTAATCTCGTCTCGGGGATCTCTTGGCCTCTTTTACTCCGCCGCTACTCCCCGTAGCCTTTTTTTTCCCGAAGGTCAGTCGATTGGTTGGCAGCTTCAAAGATGGGATCATGCAACCTAAAGCACGAGATTTTTTTACGTTGTGCTTCAACAATTCTGTGGTGCTCGTAGAGGTACGGTGCGCCTTTTCTCCTTGCGCTCGTATATAAAGCCCGCCGTATGACAATCACCCCCTGGCCAGCCCACGAACCAAGATGTCCCGCCTACTCTTGAAAGCCGTCTGCATCTTCTTCCTCGCATTCACCTCCACTACCATTGGCGGTATCGTCTCGGCACCACCATCGTCCGGAACGATACCGTTCACTTACCAAGGTCAAACCTACTCGACCTGGTACACCTACAAAGGGAACTGGGGCTCATACCGACCCTTAATCGTGCTCCATGGAGGACCTGGATTCTCCCATGACTACATGATCGCACTTGCGGACCTTTCCATCATACGTCCTGTCATCTTCTACGACCAAATCGGCATCGCTCGCTCTTCCTACCTCACTGATAAACCACAAACATTCTTCACCGTCGGTCTTTTCCTCAGCGAACTGAAAAACGTCATCGCATTCTTCAATCTGGCGCATTACGACATTTTGGGACATTCGTGGGGAGGGATGCTGGCCGCGGAGTATGCTGTGCTCCAGCCAGCGGGTTTGAACAAACTCGTCTTGTCAGACTCGCTTACATCGATGCAATTGTGGATTCAGTCGGAACTCTAGTTATTGTCGACGTTCCCGCAGGACGTTCAGCAGGGTGTGCTCGTTGGATTCAGCAATCCAACTCTGTACAGGTGGGCGTTGGGAGAGTTCTTCGGGAAGTACGGGTGTAATTTGCGACCGTGGCCACAACCGTTGAACGTCTCGTTCGATTATCTCTTCGCAGACCCAACGGTTTCTATTAACATGTAAGTCATCGTTTTTGTTAGACAGTTCCTTACTCCTTTCTGACCCGTGTGGACCCCAGGGGACCCACTCTCTTCAACTGGGATATCAATAGCCGACTTTCCAACATCAAAGTCCCCACCCTCGTCATCAACGGAAAGGATGACATAGCTCAGGACTTCGTTATTCAAGGATTCCTCGACCATATACCCGAGTCATATCATCTCAAGTTCTCGGAGTCCAGCCATACACCGTTCTGGGAGGAAAGGCTCCCCTACATGGTTGCTGTTGGTGCGTTCCTGCTGTGACTTCTGGTGGGGTGTAGTGATAGGGTTTGATGATCTTTATACTGTAATTTCAAAACTTGGTGTACGAGCACTGTATCTCGGTTAACTCTGCATCGATACTTATTGCTATAGTCGTAACTTGGAACGCGTCGTGTTTTGATCTTGGAGGCGACGCGTTGGCGCCCGAATCTCGTTATACCTGTAATCGTTCGCGGTCCGGCGGACCAGAGTTAACGCAGGGATTCACCGACTCGGACTCGGAAGATAGGCTCGTTGCGACACACGCACTTATGTGATGGACACACTCCGACTCGTCTTGTGGTAGTTCCGAGTTACCTTAGATGATCCGTTATTGGAGACCTTGCCGGCAGGCGAGATATTCCCTGTGTATTCCAGTTGTGACTCGGAAAGGATGTAATGTCTACTCGAGGTTCTTTGATCCATCTCACCCATACGGAAGTCAGCAAAGCACACCTTTGTGTTTGGGTTGCGCAAGGTGAACTTACTCCGAGTTCCATATACGTGTGTATATGTACGGTGGCTAAGCGCTAATGCTTTTGCTGCGGGGGGTTATCCTTACACCGACCTCGTAATCTGGCGATTGGTCTCGGTATATCGTTCAGATAACATTTTATCTAACGATCAGCTCACGTCTTACATCAAGCCATTTCGTTGTAGTACGTCAGGTATGTAATTATTCATCCCGACCCACCCACCTGGTCTGATGAGTCGAAGGAGAAGTCTCACGACCATTAGCCAATAAAATACAGTCACAGTCCACGTGACCGCATTTACTTTGTTCCGCCCGTCGATGGCAGCCAAGCCGCATCGGAGTTTTCCCACATCCGCTCCTCAGACGACCCGCCCAACCGACGGCAATGCGATCGTGCGGGCTCTCTGCCGTGGGGGGTGGGGTATCAGTGGGTTAGCAAGTTGGTTCCAAAGGGTTATCGAACCGCAAGTATCGAAGCAAACGTTTCGTCCAAGGAGCCAGGGGAAACGTAAAAAGGTGGATATGGAAACCCTCGCGTCGCTTTTCGCACAGCTGAGAGTCTTGGAATGAGAGAAGCCTCGATTTTAGGGGGTTCTTTAAGACGATGACACATTGATTACATAGTGATCATTCTCACCTGCGACCACGAGCGTCTTGTTGGTGGGATCGAATAGATCCGGGCTTGAAGCTGGGAGAGCATCCCCCGGGCCCGTTTAATTTTGCCACTTCGCTCTACAAAAGCGGCGAGCCGGCGCCCCCCCACCTCTCACCATCCCCTCACCGGTTCCCCTCTGTGATGACTGCTTCCCTACATTCATCCGAGACAGCCGCTACCGACCGCATGCAAGATCACGATCCAGAAGGGCTCGACAAAGTCCGAGACATTCCCACGAAAAGTGACGATAACGCTAGCGAAAAGTGCTCTTCGCCATGGGAGGTCACTCTAGAGAAAAGTGAAGATCCGAAAAATATGGCGGCCTGGTATAAGTGGGCTATCGTGTTGACGGTCAGCTCTGGTGCGATGTGTTGCACTTGTGCATCATCGATGGTGCGTTTTATACGGTATATCGGCCCACAGTCGGATCTAACGTGTTCACATCTGTAGGCTGCTTTCGCTGAGGCAGGGGCCATAAAGGAGTTCGGTATATCACGTACGGTTTCGATCCTACCCATATCCCTCTTTTTGATGGGTTTGGGAACTGGACCCCTGCTTGTTGGACCGCTATCAGAGGTACACGGTGTGTCATGCGACCTTCGTTCTCCTACTGAACACTGAACTTTTTTTTCTTAGGTCGGAGTCCTGTGTACCTAGGATCATTCACTGGATTCTTCATCTTCTCCTGGCCGGTGGCATTTGCCCCCAATGTCGGTGCGCATTATCTCCCTCAGCGCCCCTTGACGGCACTCTCTAATTATCACGCTCTTTCCGTCCATCAGCCGTTCTCATCGTCTTCCGTTTTATCACGGGCCTCTGCGGCGCCGCATTCCTATCGGTGACTGGAGGTACAATTGGTGACCTCTACGCGTCTTCGGAAATCGGAAAGTGAGTATCGCGCTCTCCCTCTGATTGACGGGTTAATGAACAGCGAGCAACGGCTCCATAGTGACCAGAAACTGACTTTCCCTTTTTTCTTACTATGCTTTCGTCAGTCCGATGGCGGTTTACAGCATCGCACCATTCCTTGGACCCGTGATCGGACCATTAGTCTCTGGGTTCATCAACCAAGTGAGTTGAGTTTCCGTTTGACGGACTGATTCCTCCAAGGGTGGTGATTAAACGTATGCTAATCGACTGCCTGCGCCCTACAGAATCTTCACTGGAGGTGGACCTATCATGTCATCACCATATGGGTGTTCACCATCCTCGTTGGTCTTCTTTTCGTGAGTGCTCTTTGTCGGATTGCTGTGCGGCCTGGCTAATACAATTACGCAGATGCGGGAAACATATGTTCCCGTTCTGTTGAGGAAGAAGGCTGTACGGTAAGGATACCACTGCTTTGTTCCCCAGGCCTTATGTCAATCTCCTTCACAGATTACGAAAGGAGACCGGTGACCAGCGTTACTACGCTCCCATGGAGAAGGAGAATGTCTCCTTACTTCGCTTGACCATCATCAGCTGTTACCGGCCTTTCCGTGAGTGACTATAATGCGCCTTGCCGTATCGTCCTCGCTCATTTCCTGGCAATCTAATAGAGGTGTTGCTGTACGACAGGATGGTTTTGCTTCTGGATATATGGTAAGCTAAATTGATATGTTCAATTCTAGAGACTCAGGACTCCTTCCTAGGACCGCTTTGATTCTTGGTATCCTTTACCTTACCTTCCAGGCGTTCCCCATTATCTTCGAGCGCCATGGGTTCAGCCAAGAGTTCGTTGGGTTGAGTTTCCTGGGGATCGGTGTCGGCATGGTCTTTGCAGCGTTGTCACAGCCATTTTGGAACAGGTATTACACATATCGCCCTCTACTTACCACAGAGCTGACGTAACTGCGTAGGCTTACGCTTAAAGAGGTCCAGAAGCACGGTACCATCCGGCCGGAATTCAGGCTCATCATGGGTCAAGTCGGTGGTGTCCTCATGCCGGGTGGTCTCTTTTGGATCGCATTCACAACCTATCCTTCCGTTCACTGGATCGTTCCCATCGTCGGCTCGAGTCTCTTTGGAATGGGAAACTTCTACGCCTTCGCGTCTACGTTCACGTACCTCATCACTGCTTATAGACCCATTGCCGCTTCAGTGCTTGCCAGCAACAGTTTCGTCAGGAGCTCCTTCGGAAGTGTGTTCCCGTTATTTACCTCGGCGATGTACAACGCCTTGGGAACAGTAGGCGCAACCGCGCTGGTCGCGGGCTTGGCGGCTCTTTTCGCACCTCTTCCGTGAGTTTTATTCGTAGAACTCCAGGGTTAATGTCGAAAGGGGCTGATGAGTCTCGGTGAAAGATTTATCTTTTATAGAATCGGAGCTAGGCTGAGGGCACAGTCTAAGTTCGCCGCGCATTAAGCACCGAAGTGGGGTGACACCCTATTCCTGGTCTCCCCGCAGAGGCGATCAAGCTTCCGTCCGCCGCGACGCCCATGGCTCAGACCAAATCGTCTGGGAGATAACGACCGACGGTTGGGCGGTTGTTGTTGCGTATCACTCCATCTCTATTCCGTCGACAAAACTACATTCACCCGGCAGACCGAAGGCCCCATCCACGACTCGCACCCAACATGCATACCGCATCTACTTAATGACCTGCACGATGTTTACCCCGTACCGACTCACGAGGATTGGACTTTACGATCTAGAACGATATAACGATATACCCACGTTACACCACAGTGTGTCCCATTACCTTACGCTCTTATTTTAACAGTAGAGCACTCTTCCAGGGTGCGTAATATATCTTTAATCAGAACGCTCTCGTGCACTCATGCTGCGTTGAATTGGAAAATTCCAGCGGTACTTGAAGTTCGTCGACCCACATCGTCCAGTTGGGAAGCAATGACTGGTTCTTCTCGGTACCTTCCTCACGCACTGCTGGTTGGACCAGTTCCCGTCACTGGTCTCCTGGAAGTACAAATGCCAAGACTGACTTGGAGAAATTCCTGCATATCCGCTCTTTGAAATCCAGTGAAAAACCGGACGAGTCGCAGCGGGCCCGGTTTATCGCCGGCGAACTTGGACGAAACGTGGTGTAGATCTAGACCCAACGACTTTGATCTAACCGAAGTCGCGTGGTTTTAATTAGCACACGGTGTTCGCGACAAGTTCAACCTTGTTTTACATACTTGAGAACATGACTTCGTGTCATCGCAACATCTGGTGTGAATTAAGTCAGATTCTTTTGTTTTTTCCCCAATTCCTCCCCTGTCCCAAATTCCCCACATCTCCCGGGAGCGACAACATACGACCAAGTCCATCCCTCCAAATGCCTCTTCCTCCCGGGGAATATCAAGAAGTCCCAGACTACCTTTGCACATGCAAAAAGTGTGGGCCTCGCGGCGGAAAGGTACTCCCAAGAGCAACGTGGTACAGCCACAACCCTGGAGGAAAAAAGGCCAAACTACCGGAACTCTCGCAAGAACAAATCGACCTGATTCTCAGTCTGCCTCCCCCCAGATATTCTAAGAGACGAAAATGGCGCCTTGAAGAAGCTATGAATCACCCACGTACATCTAAGCAAGTCGCTGGATCAGGTGCTGTACGTATGAGACTGCTCCTGCCCCTGCTCTTCAAGGTGACTCTCAAAACATTCCTGCCACTCAGAATGGCACCCCGTCTCTTCTTGTCGCCCCTGCAGTCTCCACTGAACTTCCCTCTCATGCTGTAGAGGTCACCACAACCTCTACGACCTCCGAGTCTTCTACCAGCACTCCCACCTCTGCTCTAGGTCCTAGAAACGATTCGCATGAGCAAAACGATTCCCAAGGCGCTCAAAGTGTTCCCTCAACCTCACGCACTTCCGAGGCCATCTCAACAAAGGCTCCAGGGAAGACTAAGAAACAACAGACGAAAAAGATAACTCCGATGTAAGCTGCTGTCACTGCAGTTCCACTTGTGCTACAACCGTACGCGTATGCTCTCTTTATGCCCTTGTGCCTAGAAGATCGGAAGAAAGAAAATCCCACGGGGGATGAAAAGAACTTCGTGTATTACTGGAGAAAACTCTCGCCGGACGAGAGGCAGGTATGTTGTATTCTCCCAAGTTCTCATCTTATCCTATCTGACACTCGGACAATGTTGTTCAGACGTACGAGAACCGTGTTAAAGAACTTGTATGCCATTGTCGCCTTTGTTACTTGTCACGACGTTTATCTGATGTCGCGCTTATACAGACTTCAAGATAGGACTCAAGCTGTCGTTTCGGTGGTGTCTTCGACTGTGTTGTAGGGGTGGGCTGTAGACTTGTCAGGAGAGGCACAGGGTAGGGCGGAAGAGGTGGTATTGAGGGGAGGGGCGGGATGGGTGGACGGTAGCCACGAATGGACATGTGTTGACCTGCTTCGATGCAAATAAATTGTATTCGTTCTCGCTCGATTCTGGTATGGACTCGAAATCTGTGAGATCTACTGTAATCTATTCCAAACTACTGGCGCACGCAAGAGTATCAAACGCCGTAACAGTTCGAATCCGATAGACCTGGGCGAAAAACGTCCCAATTCCACGAGCTAGATCAACCTCAATCTATTACGGTCAATTACTCAATCAGGTTCACTCGGACTCACTCGAGAACGGTCTGTCAAAATGAAACCTGCTGTAATGGGACAATATATTTCCTGGGCGTGAGAGCAATGCGTAAGTAAACGACATCAAGCACAAAATGAAGAGCTCACAGGGACAGACTGAATAGACTAAGGTCTCGAGAGTAGCCGGATATATTCGGAGTAATCACTCTACAGCAATGCCAACGGCAGAGGGCCTTTATCGATTGGGAGACCGGAGGAGTCGCAAACTCGGATAATCGAAACGTCCAAGGCGGACGGGAATGGAACGGGGTAGACAGTGAACCGTGATGGAGATCAACGGCGCGTACATCCGGGAGTAACGCAGGTGTGGTAGGAGATTGGGAGGGGAGGATTCCTTGCCGGTGAGATATCGGGTATACGGAGCAAGCCCAGACTCTGCAATGTCAGATACCACGCGAAGCAGGTAACAGTCCCCAGCAATTCGTCGAAAGAGATCCGTTGTGATGGTCAAGGGACTGACCGCCTATAGTGTCCGATGTGTTATATGCCTTGCAGAGTGTGACAAGACCTTCCATGAGAGAACAGTGAGTTTCGGTCATTCTCCAGGTGCCCAAGCATCTCAAACACCGGTTCTAGAGGCGGGGACTTCCACCCGCAAGACACAGATCCCCACACAAGATGCGAACACAAGTGACCCTCTTTCGGGCTACGTTCTGGACGTAACTAGCATAGAGAGAAAACGACTCGTTGAAAACTCTCACCAAGGCCAAACAATTTGAGTTGCAAATGTGGTTTCGTGAAATTGGGGTGGTGATGATGCAGGGGAAAGCGGAAATTTATCCCACGCGACCGTCGGAGGGGATTCGGGTGGCCTAGAAACCCATGCAGCCCTTCGCAGCTGTCAGCAGGAGGTATTCCATCCCAGGAAGGTTAACCTACCTAGATCTGAGTTCTCGTAATCCTGGACCCTAAGCCCTCTCTGCCGCTAATGCATAATGTTCCACGCACCGTGCCAGACAAAACAGAGGGGCTTCTCGCGAGGGCAGGCAACGTTGGTCATTTCGATATGCCTCCTTTTTATCCTGACCAGCTTCGAAACCCCCCGGAGTGCGGGTTAATTCCGGGCCACTGCGGTACACACGCGGATAGACCGAGGTATTACGATTCCACATCTCAAAGTGGAAACGAGAGCGCGAGCGCGACGGTCAAGAGTGACAGGAGTCCCTCGGTGACTCAAACTAAAGTCGATAAGCCGAGGTTATTGCCAAGAAGTATGAATTCAGCGGGAGTCAGTGATACCCATTATCATCGCTCAGCGTTTCTTGTATTACCTATGCAGTGGCGCACAATATTCTAATGAGGCCCCAGAACTCCGGTCAACCAAAAAAACCTACCAAATGAACCGCTCTCCCTCATCAAATTCAATCCCCGGTTTCAAAACCCTCACCAAACCTCTTGCATTCATCAACGGAAACATACCCCCAACAAACTCTCCAAGCTCGCGAGACCAAACTCCACCGTTATGGGTAACCCAGACGGCCAACCGTATATCCCTACCAATCCTACGAACCATATCGCTCAAATCTCTATCAATTATCCCCCACTCGTCTCCCCACACTACCCTGCTGGAAAGGAGATGAAAGAAACGGTTCTCCGTTGGGTAACCTTCGAGTTTGAGAATGAATTCTGAGAACACCGGGGATGAAACCGTCGACAGAGTATCGTGCAAGAGGGGTGGGATGAGAGTCAGGTCGTCAGGGTCCACGCGTACTTCAAACCGTTTCAAGGCCAAATTTCGGCTCAAGTCCGCGGTATCTAGCACTGGAAAACGAAGAGGATAATTCATTGATGTGTCATTACTCTCGCTCGAAGGATGGTAATACTGAGCCAACTTACGTGACCGGGGACAAAGAGAAAACACCTCAAGAGTAGACGAACACGCGACTAGGATCTGGTCCAATTCCGCTTTGTCAACTCCACCTGCATCGACCGACCGAAAGTGAAGTCCTCCAGGAATCTCCAGTAGGAACCGCGCAGAAGCCGATCCCCATCCCCTCAGAATCAGCTTTCCCTTCAACGGCGGGGAACATTCCATGCATGGCCTCGGAGGAACGCCAGC
Organism: Thelephora ganbajun; assembly: GCA_014904855.1. Classification (NCBI taxonomy): domain Eukaryota; kingdom Fungi; phylum Basidiomycota; class Agaricomycetes; order Thelephorales; family Thelephoraceae; genus Thelephora; species Thelephora ganbajun. The sequence continues at coordinate 77,095 of MU117984.1, read as the reverse complement.
GCAATGGGACAAGCATAGGGTGAGAGACAAGTCGTCAAGACGTGGAAACTTGCAAATAAATTCCAGCACCTCGTGAACGTCACCCACCACGTCGGGGAGGTGGAGCGAACGCAAGGTCGGCACGAATTGCGTGAAACATCGCTCGAAAGTAGGCAGGAAGCTCGTAAGATTGAAACGGCAAATCCTCAGAGTTTGAACCTGACTGAAAGAGCGAAAGTAGGGCAGGTAAACCTCGAGAGTCTCGGGAGCGAAACTCGGTCCAATGTTGATGAGAAGTTCTCTAGCGTAACCAAAAAGCCCACACTTCCCAGCCGTCGAGAGGTGCCTCATGTGCGCCTCGTGGACTTTCCGGCCCCTAAGCACTTTCGCCGCAATCCTATCCACCAATTTAAAGGGACAATAGCTCTTCCACGTCACCAACCTGACCCTCCTGTGGATCAATCTCCGAACGGCAGAGAAGAACGCCCGGCAGGTCAATGAACAAGCCTTGAGTGTCCTTATGTCCTTGTGAAGGAAGCGTATGATGCGTTCGATGATGTCTCGAGGTAAACCCATCGCTCCGATGTTTTGATACGAGATGCACAGGTTGTAGAGGTCGACGGGGGTACGAGGACCTAGCGCCGCCCAACTAGAGATCTTTCTGACTGTAAGAGTGGCGAAATTTATATCAGGAAATCAGGTAGGGCACAGCTATCCACGTACGGATGGGCGAGTCTCCGTGCCGAGAAGTCCCGACATGCCTACAGTTCTCCGGGTGGGCCATCCGGGGTCAATCAGACGATAATCCGCCGAGATGGAGGCGAAGGGACGTCGTTGGGAGAGGACAATAGTCACCAGGGCGAGCGCCCGGTACGCCTCGAGGATAAGCGGATTACACGAGGAAGTACTAATCCACTCCATTTCGCTGACCTGGTTACCGGCCGATCATTTGGGGAGGGTTAGTCGTCTGAAGCGACGCCACGAAGACCGCGGTGATAAGGGGGCGAAACCACACGCGTAGAGAATCTCACCACCACCAGGAGATCCATTTCTCGTAGCTGCTCGATTCGCGGTGTTCGCTAAGCAGCGTAGAGGCCAACAAAGCCCGAGGGTTGTTTTCATCGCCCTTGGCCAGTCCATGTAAATGTCGAAACAGGTCGATCTCGGGAGAAGCACAATCTTGGAGATCGGAAACTCCATTCAACAAGACTCTTGTGACCATCCTCGAGTACTGTAGCGTTCCGATTGCGACGAGATTTCAGAGAAAGCACGGAGGACAACGATAACTACAAGCATATGTACTACCTTACCACACCGACTGGCCGCCAGTCAATCAAACATGAGAGGATCCACGAGGGAAACATCTCACAAAAACCAAAACCATTACACGATGATCTTCCTGCCCTTACCCTTCTTCTCCGAGTCCTTGTGGGAAATGAACTCGACCTCTGTGGCAAGTGGTCCGGCCAACTTCTGCCCTTCGTTGTACCCCAATACACTCATCTTGAAGTGCTTGCCGATCCCCTCTATTCGTTGTCGTAGCTTATCGTCGTCCTCGCTGTTAACCCCAGGAGCGTTCCTTGTCCAGATAGAGATACGATAGAACTGGGGACGGGAAGAGACGATCACACCGGTGACTAGTGATTCGGGGTGGGTCTCCGAGAGTTCCGGATCCGTCAGGTAAGGATCAAAAGTTTCTCCAATAGCGGCCAACATCTACGCGCACGGAACGAGTGAAAATCGGACAGTTAGAAGCGGATGAATTGCGGTTAACAAAGGGGCGTACAGTGTACAACCATAAAGTATCCACATGCCTACGGTTCTTCTCCTTAGGCAGCTGGATGCTCCATTTACCACCATATTTGTTGGCTTCGTCTTCCCACGCAGGGATGATCCCCTCCTATAGAAAAAAAGGTTCAGAGGTCGCGTGGAGTGGTGCCACAGAGACCCCTTGCCTTGAAAAGATAGTAGTTGGCCTTTTGAGGCAAGGCGGAGGGTGGTAGAATGTTATTGTACAATCTGATCAAAGGGAAAGGTCAACCGAGGTGCTCTACGAAAGAGAACACAAGCGAACTCACCCCCAGAACTCCTCGACACTGTCTATGTCGATGACCCTCTTGATATCTTCCATCCACCCCTGGGCTGCCGCCCCACCGGGTGTTGCTGGATGTGGAGTCTGGGGAAACGCCGTCATCGGGGTCTGTGGCAAATTGCGACCCTTCGTCGCAGGCGAATCGAACCACAGCGTCCATGCGGAATAAAGGGGATGCTGAAACACGCGACGAAAAAAAGGCGAATACAAGATCAGCCGTCATGTGGAAGGATCTCAAACGGATCAAGGGGAGAGAAAGACAACGCGAATCCTCCCGCCCGAATGTGAAGAGAAAAAAAGGTTACGAGAAAACGCGTACCTTGACGTTGAAGTTTTTGGGGTCGTTGAATACGGTCTTGAGCGTCTCGGCCTGGAGGGCCATATCGACTTCAATTTCCTGGGCTTCGCCAGGTTCGGACGATTCTATGTCAGAGAGGGCGGCATTCAATGCTGCTTTGGAAGCCTGGAGCGCTGGGGCCGGCAGCGAACTCTGGATGGAGGAAGACATCAAGACTGTCAAAAGTGATTTTCTTCAAGAGTATGCGATGACTTCGGATGGGGTGGGGGAAGTGGAAAAGAAAATCTTGAAAGAATCGGGGATTATCGTCAGTCAGGTCGGTAAGTAGGTAAAGAAAACATCATGCCTCTCGGTCTCCCGTCACCCACCCCCTCCACACCGTTACGGTCACGCGTCACGACACTCTTCCCTCCTCCGGCTCTTGTGCTCCTCAGGGAGAGTTTGGAGAAAACTGGCCGAGAGATTTTTCGCGTTCTCCAAAATCTCCTCCACATTCTCGCTTTTTGACGCGCTCTTGAAATATCATTGATTGTTGCCGCTTGGACCTTGATTCTGGGACGTCGCTGCATCATTCGACATTCAACATTCAATCATGACCAGCCGAAGTCCACGACCTAGGACAGTCGGACGGGACTCGGCTCCCGCCTCCTTCGGTCCCTTTGCAAAGGGAACCTAGCCTCTCCGCGCTATCGACGTAGAACTCTAGATGTTAGCTCTTTCTATGACATCTGTCGCCACCCACAAGGTACCATGCACCATCCTAATCCTTACGACATCTCTATAGCCTGTCAGAAGGACCTCCGCCCGCGACGTGGCTGGGTCGAGTTCCCCGACGCGTGGCACGAAACCCTCGCTTCGTCCGTTCGTCCTTCTCTCAGCGGAAGAAAATCTTCCAACCGCTTGATTCACTTAACCACATCCCCCGTACGTGCAACGGACCCTCGAAATCATCATCATCTTCGCATGACCGTATTTTTTTCTCGGCCATGTAACCCCGTAAGGGAAAAGCAAAGAGCCAGAAGGATAAACCGAGGAGGCTCCAGTCCAACTGCCTTTCTAACACGACGCATGGTCACCAGATTCTTACATACGGGATAACGGACATAAAACTCCGCGAGCCTGCCTCATTTCAATTAAGACTACGTCCATAGATAACCTTTCGCAATCTGGTCGAAACGCCGCCTTCTCGATCCAAGGATCCCGGCTCTCGGATACATTATCGGTTTCTGACTCGAAACTTCGGCCCTTGACAACCCCACGCTTCATCGTCCTGTGTGTCCGAATGGGGCTCGAAGGACGTAAGTAAGATCGACGCTATGACTGTCAGAATATCATGACCCCCCCACTTTTTTTTTTTACCCAGGGGCATCTGAACCACCAGAAGTCCTTGAGCTGGCTAAAGGTCTCTCATGACATTACCGTATAGTTTGTGGATGGTTTTGCGAATACTCTAATGTTTTACATCCGCCTTTAGACACCAAGGCAGGAGGACCCCACATGCATGCACGAGTCCCGGTGGGACCTCTCGGTCCGCCGGTTTTTCTATTCCGTATTATTCCGCTCCAGTGCTGTTCGAGAACCATGATCCAACGGTCTGGCACCAGGACTGTGTAATAATTCTGGTACAACCGTGCGTGTTGCGTTCGGTCCTTTGGATCCCTAATGTCACACGAAATACTACGAATTTCCAACTTCTCCCTGCCGAGGCGTCTCGTCGATCGTGGTACTTGGACTGGACACGTGGAGACGAGCAGGATCTTATCTCCCGAGTCCGGATGACCTCGTTCTTGGTTATCTCGTGTTACTTCCTATTTTCATCCGAGATCGCGCCATCTTTGGCTCTGGGAACTTCAAACGGAAGAGAAAGAGGAATAAGACCTCCTGATGCTTCCGTCCCTTTTGCACCGAACCCACATGGGATACAGTATCAACGGGAAACCACCCCCGCTTTGCTATCCACCGATCTAGACCTATAGTCAAGTCAACTTCGGTGTCTCCTGCACTCTCGGGACCTTTCTCGTCGGTTAGCTTACTTTGGAAAATTGCAACCCCTACGCCCACAAATGAAGGCCACCGTTTCACCCCACTACGAATCTTCGAGGCCTACCTGGGCCAGTGCCGCCCTGGCTGGAACATGTGCACGGACACCGCGTTCGATCAGCATTCCGCTGTGAGAGTTTGTCAATGTCAACTGCTGTCAACCTCGAAGGAAAGATTGATGCCCGTTGCCCTAGCATGATGTGCATGATCGACCACCTATAGAAAAAAATCCCAGCCTTTGGGCGTCCGAACTCGCATCCCCGACCTCTGGCAGATGGTTGGTATACGGAACAAGCCACAGAGGGGTACGGGTTTCCATCTTTTTTTTTTTTGTTTCATCTTCTGGCCTGGGCTGGGATCTGTTCAATCGTCGCTCGGTGGCGTTGAATAGAGAGTTCGGAAGGGGCAATCTTGAGGATTGGAAGCGCTCGCGGTGCTTTTTGTTCCAGCTGGGTATTGGTCCCGAGGGGTCTGCCTCAAGGGGAAAGATCTGTGGGCTAGGGGGGTCACTGGTCATGGTAAGGGGGTGGGGTTCGGTCACATGTGCCTCCTATCCCCACAAAATCTTAATGAATGAACCGAAGGTGGGGGGGGGGGAATACCCGGGGCGGCGTGGTTTTCAAACACCCATCATGTTACTGCTCTCTGGATCTTCGTTCGAAGGAAACAAAGAAACCCATTCGCTCCGTCTTTTTTTAGTTCCGAGAGCACAAGCTGCGGGTGATACTTGCATGCGAAGAATCATCCCTGGCGACCTCGCATCCGCGTTGGGGAACTTCGTACTAGCGAGAGAGCTCGAGGTTGTCGATCGATCGGAATTCGTCCATGAAGACGGGAAAGAGAGAATCTCGTTGGTAGGTCGGAACCGAGCAAACCTTCTTCGAAACCAGATTGAGGCCGAAGGATGAGGGAGATCTAGGGAAAAGTCCTATATGTAACATTTGTACATGTCGCCTTCGCGTCGATTTCACCCGGCCGGTGTGATTACTCGTCTACCTTACACCTGCTCCACATCAGATTCGGATTCGGAGGTTTTTTTTTTTTTGTCTCCTTTCCGCAGGGTTTGCTCCCGTAGTCCATATCTCGTTCTTCGCAAGTCCGTCTCCGCCCATGGACGCTCGGCTGTCGTTACGTACCGCACGCAAACGGTGCATACGGCGCAGTCACCATCTACGATCATCGGGCCCCGTCTCTGTCGTCTTACTTTCTTTTTTTCCGACCCACTCGTGACCTTGTGATCCTCTAAAGGGGGTCAAGACGGGCGCGAGCAACGCGTACACAACAACCGACAAACTAGTCCAGGAACTTGACCTAACTATGTAACACACGCACACACACGAGCATACAACCTCCCCCCCTCACTTTAGGACTTTTCGAAGAAAAGGAAAGAAAAAAAAGAGGACAAACCAAAGAACGCAAATCCCGGAATCAAACGACGGTGACCGCGTCTGTTTCATTATGAAAAGAAGTGGAGTTCGGTGAAATTATTGAACCTTGGGTCAATTGATCAGCTGAACGAAAGGGGACAAGCCATAGTACCCTCCCTTCGAAAGTTCGAAGGAGGCCCGAAGATTTGGTGCCGTCGACCCATGGCTCAACCGGGGCAGCTGAGTATCGAGTATCGATCATCACGCGATCGCTCTATTGGATACTGCTCGAGGACGGTGGAATCCAAAGGAGGGGGGTCGCATGATACTCTTAGCGCGGACCGACCTCGAACTCTCAAAATAAAATAAAATTTGTCGTATCCCCATCAACCCATACACGAGAGCGTTCTGCAACGAGAACGGCGAGGCTACCTAACGCCACTCGGACCTGAGCGCCGCCCTCCAAACCCCGGTGCAAGGGCGACGTCAGTTATTTGGGTATATGGGATTGGTACATGTCTCAGACTCCCAAACCTTTTTCCAACATGCTCCTAATGCTGATGTAGACACTGCAAAGTGAGAGGCAGAAAATCTGACGGGGACACTACGATCGGTTAGGAGCACCCATGGTTAATTCTTTCATAAACTTTGAGCGGAAACGGCGCCAAATCGGGAGAGGTCAAGGAAAGAGGCGGGTATAACGTATGTACATATTTCGTTGGCACAAGGATATTAGGCTGTGGGATAAGACTACATCTACTTGTCTATACTTACTCGACAACAATCATGACAAAACATCGTTTCGTGGAAAAGTGGACAAAACGAGACAGAGATAGATACAGAGGATGGTGAGGGTGACGTAAAAAAACAAACAGTCAAAATAGCAAGAAAGATCAACACATGGGGGACACGAGAACATATCGGAATAACGCGGAGCAAGCGAGTTTGGTCCTTGTGGGGGGGGGGATCAACGATCAGAGTGTTCTATGTTCAGTACTCATACCCTTGGAGTTGAGAAGCAGATAGCTGAGGTTGAAAGTGTGACTGAAATTGAATCGGCAAGGCAGTGAATGGACTGGAAATTGGGGTGCTTGATGTCTCAAGGCCATGGCGCTCCTCTCCGTCAAGCAGCGCTTGGAGCTCGAGCGCCTGGATCTTTATTAGTACCGGCGTCCCAGATGGTGGGCGGGCAAAGAACGCACCTCTTTTTCTTGAGCTTGAACCTGTTCGTGAAGCTTATGCGCTTCGTCTTGGAAATGAGCCAGCATTGTCTGAGAGACAAGTGGTCGGTTCAAAGATATGAATGTATGCACTATGAACCTACCCTTAACGAACGGCATGTCATGCCCTTGTGCTTTGCGACCTTCTTCATGGCGATGGGATCATTTCCGAAGAATTTCATCTCCTTCTCGAGCCAGACTACATACTCCTCGAGTGTACCAACGTAAGAGCGTCGCTTATCATGCGACGACATCTCGTCACTGCACAATCAATCGATCAGCACACAAGGAGACAAAAAAAAAAAAAGAGGCGAAAGTGGTATACGCCGTCAACGGCACACACACACAGTAGATGTCACAGCGAGAGAAACACGACTTACGGATCGGTCGCTCTGAACGGGAGGACAGAGGCGATTTCGAGCAATTTGGACCTCCGCCTGTCCGCGCGCCTGCGGCGAAAGTCGGCGTGCTTTAATTGGGATGAGGGACTCCGATAGCCCGAGTCCGAGCTCGCCTCGGACTTGACACTTGCCTGGTACGGCGAAAGGGAAAAGGTTGCTGAAGTTGGGCTCGGAGTTGGGCTGGGTGTTGGGGTTGAACTCGATGATCCGTAACCCGTGTCTTGTCCCTGAACCCCAAGAGGCGAGGTGTGAACTCCGGTGGAAAGGAAGTAGGTGTCGTCATGTCCGTGAGACGGGGCCTGCGTTTCCGGAGACGATGGAACAATAACTGATGTTGGGGTGGACAACAGGCTGGGTGGTAGTGAGACTCGACGGATGCTCGGGATCGGATCGGTCTCTGGGATAAAGAACATGGGGTTTGGGTCAGGACGAACACCCCATATGTGCCGACTCGCACTCTGGTGGGGTTGTCTCTGCACCAGGGTCTGAGTCGTCAAATATCCGGTATTTGGCGGACTTTCCGTGTAATCAGATCCTGATGATTGAGAATAGGCGCCAGCGAACTGGTAGGAATCCAAGAACGCAGTAGACTGTTGACAGTAAAGGTCCGAGAGCGTGAAGGTTGCCGATGTGGGCAGATTGGGGACATATTCGGCGTCCGCGATGATCGTCGGGTATTCCGACTGATTGGCCTAGAGAGGCGAAACTGTCAGAGGGAGGGAATGGAAGTAGAGAACGTGAGGGAGTGTTCACCAGAGGCGAGAAGTACTGGAGACAGTAGTCTGGGTAAGCGGCAGGGTAGTAAGCGGACATCCGGGAAAAGGTCGGGAGATAGAGACGGAACGGGGGTAGTGGGACGTACGTGATAATCTGGAGGGGGGGGTTATATTGGAGGATGGCTCTGGTTTACCAAGGGATTTGCCCGTCTGGTTTCAATTCTTGGTGATGGGGAGAAATGCAAGCGCGTCAATCTCAGATGTGGCGAAAGGGTTTTCGGACTCAGAATCCGGGAGACAAATGAGAAAATAGGGAGAAAAGGCGAGAAAAGGAAAAAGAAGTCAAGGGGGCAGAGCTGGGAGAGGAAAGAGAATCAAGTATCGGAACATCTCGACAGGGATCCCGCGCGGGATTGGATTTCAGGCTAATCCGTACTCGCAAACCGTCGGCATAAACCGTGTTCAGTCCCCTTTTTTTTTCTTCTTATTCGCTATTTTTCTATTTCGTAAAATTCGGATCGCCGACAGAAAACTCCAAGTTTGAGATTTCCATCTTGGAAGAAAAACGCCATGCGACCGAAGATCAGCAAATTTCGAGAGAGAAGTGTCGTTTCCCCTTCCCTTTCCTCGAGTACCAAGAAAGCATAGATGAAACGTCCAGTCTCTCTCTCTCGGTCTGTGGGAACCTACGATATACGGAATAGAGCGACAGACACGAGAAAGTCCCCCCCTACAGATTGCGCGAGGCTGCCGTCAGAAGATCAAACCCAAGAATGGATGGACTCGCGAGCCGACCGCCAGGAACCTGTTGGTCCAATTTGCATTTCCACCCTCGCTTCTATCTGATCCATCCCCTCTACTTGCTAGTTGGGTCAACTGGGATGCGGAGTCTAATCCGCCATACATCTTATAACATGCTCATCTTCCCATCTTCGTTTCGTCATATCTCTTTCCCCACCTTTGCCCCCCTCCATCCCAAACAATGTACCCAACCCTCGACGGCTCTCCCTTCGTCTTGCCTACCGTTCCCGATATCGCTCTTCTCGCTATCGGTCACCATGACTGGTACCAGTCCGAAACGTCAGATATGTTCTCGGCCCCAGCCGGGTCAGCCTATTGCACTGAATCCCTAGATTCTTCGGTTTCGTCATCCGAGTCCCTGCAATCCTCTTCTATTGCACCACTTTCTCCGTTGTCTGAGCCAGAGGTCCAGAGTCCAATCACTGTCGATGGATCTGCGCGTCTCTCCTCTCAGGGCCCAGAAGAGTTCAAATCCCGCCTCAAATCTAGTGGTGTCATCCGTCAGAAGCGGAACATCGACTCGCTCCAACCTGGAACATACCCTTACACTCGCCCGGAGGCGAAGAAGGACGTCGACGGCGTAAAACGCCGTAAGGTCTGGGACCACATGCTCGAACGGCGACTCTTCACCCCTGAGGAGCTGTAAGTCTCACCCCCTCTTTATTTCCTGCACGTTTCGTTACCGTCAAGCTAATCGGTTACGTTTCGGAACGGCATTTCATCCCAGGAACAAAATGAAGGCTCAGGACCGTCGAAAAGTGTACGTATCGAGCCTCGAAGCTCACGTGGACGCTCTCCACGCCCAACTCCTGGAACGCAAGCTGTACCCCGTGTCATTCGAACGTCTCGAGAAGATACACGGCGTCAGATCCAAGACCGTAGTGGTGGGTTAATGTTTTACTTTCGCGTGTGACCCTCAGTCGCTCACTAAGTTCCGATATCGGCTTTGTTTCAGTCCATGATTGGTGGTATTGGCCACGACGTTCAAAAGATTAAGGTCAGGTTGGAGGAACTCCAACGCGATGTAAGTCGCTCCAAATCCCATTGATTCTAGTCTATCTCGGAAGAGAGAAGTTCCCGTGTCGTCACCGCCCACCCGTTGCTAACCCCTATTGGCACTTTAGAATAGCAATCTTCGTCTCCAACTACAGGCGCGGAGGGACAGGCGCCAGGGTCAACGATGAACCCGCTTTTCTTGTGTTTGACCGTCTTTTTGGGTGACTTACGCATGTAAGCTCGTGCACCATACTGTATCGTATCTCTCGTGGATTACACGAGCCCCCACATACATCATGTGGTTATAGACTGTATGAACTAGCAATGTATACCTTTCGTTCCTAGAAGATCCTTGTCCCCGGCAGGATTTAGGTCGGATACCGGAAGTTGCGATCGACCGGTGGTCGTTTTGAGGACCACCACTTCGCACGCCTGTTACCGTTTCAAGCGTCCTATCACCACATCTCCGTCCCGGGTCATTTCACCCCTATTTCTCCATACACACACCGAACACCCCATTGGTAACCCCTAGTTTCGCCACACGCTAGAGATGAACCAGGAGGACCTCGAAACCTACCAAGTTCAGCTTCAGCAGGTCGAAACCGCCCTCGCGAACGACCCGGAAAACGATGGGCTGAAGGATCTTCACAAAGAACTGAAAGAGTTGATCTCCCTCACCGAACAGGCTCTTACTCAACAAGGCGCCGCCGCCTCGTCTTCAACCGCAAGCTCTTCCAAGAAACGAGACGCGCAGTCGACTTCGGCACCTCAGTGGAAAGCCGGTGACGAGTGTCTCGCGAAATACTCGTCGGATGGGCAGTGGTATCCGGCTAGGATCGCGTCGGTCGGTGGATCAGTCGAAAATAGGGTCTATACGATCGTATTCAAGAGCTACAACACGACCGAACTCGTCAACTCCTCCTTCATAAAGTCCCTCCCGGCTAACTACCAGGTGTCGCACGATCCGTATTTATCCTCGACCAACAACAAACGAAAACTGACGAAAGTGGAGGAAGAGGAGAGGGAGCGGAAGAAAAAGAAGAACGAGAAGAAATTGGAAGTCAGGGCGCAAAAGGCTAAGGAGCAGAACGAGAAGCAGGCGACTTGGCAAAAGTTCGCCAAAAAGAGCGAGAAGAAGGGTATCCACATAGCCGGCGTTTCTGGCACAAGTATCTTCAAGACCCCAGATAACCCGCTGGGTAAAGGTATGTTTCGTTCCCAGTGCAACTGGATTCTTCGTGGCGGTGTCTCTGACGCCCTTGTTCTCCACAGTCGGTGTCACCGGGAGCGGCAAAGGCATGACGGCCGTAGCCGCGCCGCAGAAACACAAGTTTGCAGCCGACGAGGGTGAATCGTCGAATTTACAGTGCGTAATCTTTGTATTGTCCACCTACTTCTAGACCGTTCCAAAGCGTACTGATTGACGGGTAATAGAAAATAACCCCATACGTCCTTTCTACACATTGTACACCATGTGTGGGCAGTAACGAAATCATTCTCTCTGTTGAATTTTTTCCAGGGCGTTGCCTCCTCGGCCAATTACTCTCGCTCCGGCTATTGATTCTACTCGGGACGACCTCCACGATTGGTCTGGGTGGAGAATCGAAAGATTAGGTCTTTGCCTATTTTTCTATTGGGCGAAATTGACATAGATCATGATATGCGTGATGCCTTTCCATTTCTTACCGCTTCAGACGACGTTCCTCATCCCCTTCGCATGTTTCCGCTCGTTGCACCTTTGTCGGTGTTCCGGGTTACCATCGAGAACCCTCGGTTCGTAACAGACGCACCTGTTTATTCGCGGAGTCACCAGTCAAGTTTGAGGGGTTCGGTCGTCCCCGAAGGATACACAATGGTAGATATCCACAAAACACAGTACTTTTTCCCTCCCCCTTTCTCCTTATACTTGTGCAAAGAGCCCGAATGCTTACGACCAATTCCATTCTTTCCATTCCTCGGCTTTGTGGGAAAACCTAGCATGTAAATCTGCGGAAGGATGTTATGCTTTTCCGGTGAGACGCCTGTACCACACCCGGAGATCTCCCCTGAGTGGTATCGCGAGCGACGTCTGTCAGTCGGTACATGATTACGATACTACCAATCGGTCCGAAAGGGGATAGGTGCTCTCGGGCGTGATCATCGGCCACAGGAGAAACCAGGACTATCGTTGACGTTCCCTTGCCTGGGATGTCTGAGAGGTGTTCGTATGTAGAGTTTGCATGCTCAGATGGTCTTTCTCTCGTCCAAAGTTCAATGTTTATTTTCTATTGGCCCTTTCGTCGGGTTATAGTGGCTGGAGTCGACCATCACTCGACTCGATTTCCAATGATTTGTAAGTAACGGTTTCCGGAGTAACTTGTGCTTGGGCCATTCCTTAAGGCCTTAGGCCTTAGCCCTCAGGGCTTCGTCGTCCGAGCTATGTCATGTTAGTCTTGACCTATCCGCATTAATACATGTTCCGCCCGCGGCAGTGTCGTTAGACGATCACCCAGCAACGAAAAGCGCGTAGAGGGCGGCTCCTCGTGTGAAGTCCAGGCAAAATTTCCCAACTCTTTCAAAGTTCAGACTAGTGGGATTCTGGCTGAATCCCACTTCAAATTCCCTACTACGTTGTTGGCGCGGTCTATGTTTCCTCTTTTTCTCCCACGCCGTACTACACACAGCATCAGGGGATCCCCGCCGGCAATAAAACAAAGAAACCTTCGAAAATTGGTTTTGGATGTTGGCGTTGGCTTACTCACGACTCGGATCCACCAATGTATATGTGTTTGATTCAGCGTTCCGATGGTCGATAGTTCCATCTGTCCGGACATGTCCACGATCCTCCTATCCGTGTTTATTTCCCCCGAATGCTTGACTAGTGTCTGGGCCGGTGAACCCTTGCCCTGGATAGGGGTGACGATGCTCGGAGGTTATACCCACACCCAGCCAGATTCATGTCGGGCTGACCTTTTGGCTATCATTTTTCAATCACACCACCCCCACCCCCTCTCCATTCCATTCTCGTGTCTCCCAAACTTGTTTCAAACGCGATTGGGTCCAGTCGCTGAGTCAAAAACTAGCCGTGGAACGCGACCTCCGGCCTCCTGGTCAGGAGTTGCGTCGATTTCCATCACCCTCGCGTCGAGTACATACATTCGTGAACGCCTATGTGGTTTACAATAGATTCACATCCTCGTCTTATCTTTGAAGCTTTCCCGTCGCCGTGGTCATGCTACCTCCTCTACCAAAATCAGTATCTAAAGAGCTGGCGGAAGGATGAACCGGTGAACCGGTTACAATCTATTTGGATTTCATTCGACACCTCCCGTCCTTCACTTCCTATACCTTCTCGGATCCTTTATACCCTTCAACTTCTCCTTTATTTTTCAAATTGGGGGGAGGGGGGGGGGCAAAAAGCATCCACCTTTTCATATTGAAGGAGGACGTTCCAAATGACCCGATATTCCGAGGCTACAATCCGATGGCTAGACCCCCCTCACCAGACCCCACTTCAATCACATCCGATCCGCTCTTACCTACCACCATTCAATATTTCAATGTTCGAACATTCGATATTCAATATACATGTCGAGTATTGCATGCGCGCGTTGTGTGTGGTAATTTCGATATCATCTTGGATCGTATGGATCCTTCCGGGAGAACTTGGAAGACGCTGTGCAGTATAACAACCGACATAGACTATCTCCCTCGAGATGTCTAACGGGGCACACTGAAACACGCCAACCAAGATCCGAACTCGAAGGGGGGGGAGGAATGAGGGAAGGGGGGGTGGTCGTGGGGGACTCGGGGGCAGGAAAAACGTGGGTTCCGGTAACCCACTTGATTGACATCTACATACGAGTATGTCGTATACATACGTACGCTGTATACGCTTACCGCATGGACCACAGCACGCATGTGCGCGTGAGTGTGGGTGTTCTGGGATCGGGGATCCCAATGTAGCGTTTTGAGGAGATCTACGAGCAAGATTCACCGCAGAGTAACATAACCCTGCTCGCGCGTGTCAATCGTCGTTTGTCGGATTTTATAATCATTTGATGAAGGTTTCGTCCCTCGGTCCCCCCGTGTACTATGCGCCACTCTGCGTCCTCGGAAGGCGGTTGGCTAGAACGGAAAAAAAAGAAAAGGCCTACACATTTCTTCATGCGTCCCTCCTATCAGCTCTGATCCCATCATTCTCTGCAGCGAAAAACGTACGGAATCACCGCACACGTACAGTCCCAGAGTGTCCCTTCAAACTACGTACGCGGTGCGGGACTCGGTCTTGAGCGAATGAACGACGAGTATCTGCGTACGTTCGGCAGCAAAACCTCTCGGACCGCTCGCTATCTGCCGAGAATTGAGTCGTGGATGCCGTGATCGTTATTGCAGGACACACGGTGAGCGAGGGTGAGATGTATTGCATCTCGTACTGCGCCTTCTATAACCCGAGCAAGGTGCTGCTATGTGACCACGGCCTAAAGGTCTAATGGCTAAATTATTGCCTTGTACTACCACCCCTCGCCTCCCTGGGCACCTCCCAATATCGTTGTCTGGTGGAATCTACCCACGAAAAAGGTACCCTTCTCCACGCTTAGAACCACCCCGCGCTAGCGACCTGCTGTTTGGCGCTGTTCTTCGCCTTGCTGCCTTTGACCCTGCCTCCCTTGCTGCGTTGGGCCGACTTTTTCGTATGGTACTTCCGCTGCCTGTTCCTGTGTTTCGTGATCTCGGTAGCGACCCTTTCCTTGATTCTTGAGGACGTAACGTGTCGCTCGGTGCCTTCATCATCACCGGTACTGTCATCATCCAAGTCTTGGTCACTTTCCAGATCTGCCGCCTTCACTTCGCCATCGCGATCGAGCTCGTCTCCTGGCGCTGGAGAATCAGAGGGAATCAGATTAAACACCCGCCACACTAAAACCCGGACGTGGCGCACGGGTTTTCACAAGAGATATAACCGGGGTTCTCACCTTTTTCAGGTGCGTCCCCTTCCGAAACCTTGAGGTTTCGTAGTCCGGTCTCCACCGAGACGCTCCGTGCAACCGACGGTATTCCCGAACCCGTACTTGACCGGTCACTTTCCTCGAGCGGCTCGTCCACAGAAGATGGCCGTGTGATTGCCGTTTCTTCCCTACCACCGCTGCCGAGGTTGGATCCTCGGGCGGTGGCTTCCAGACCACGGCCTTCGGTAGAAGCGTCGAGTTTTGGTCCAACTCGCTCCTGCGTTACATCTCTCTCCGAGGCAATAGCTTCATCATCGGGAAGATCCCCATCTTCTTCTTCATCTGGGTGTGGGGATTCTTGATCTTCATCTCCCTTCATCGTCTCCATATACTGCATAAATGGCGTTAACAAACAACAAACAACACCACGCGGGTGTCCGTGAAGGAATGACGGCTTACCTCTTCTAGCATCTTCTGTTCGCTATGCTTGAATCCACTCGCAGCGACGACGACATCAAGACGGAAATCTTCACCATCACCTTCTTTAGCACCCTCCTCACCCTCTTTCCTGTTGATTGCGCTTCTGAACCTTGGATACAAATTGCTTTCGTAACGGAACCTTCTCCTGAAGAATGTGCGAATGCACTCGACGTCACGATTGAAGTACCTTTATCACGGGCATCGTTTAGTATTTGGAGCCCTCGACACCCCGAATCTCTTTTGAGCCGTCACGAGATACGCACCATTCCGCGTTCGTGTGCGAGGTGCTAACCATTTGCGGGAAATCGATAACGACCGGCTCTCCCGTGGACCGACGGATTAGGATGTTGAATTCGTTGAAGTCTCCGTGAATGAGACCCGATCTAGCGAATCGCACTATGAGGTCCATCAGGGACGAGTATAACTTCCCAGGCGAGGAGACCTCGGAGATTTGTCGGCTGCGTAATTTATCAGCGGCACAATCGAGCATCAGGGCAATTGAAGTGAGCATTTTCTGACAGAGGATAGGCATCAATAAACTCCATCAATACCGTGTGTCTCGACTGATCGATCGGCCGTGGTACGGGGAATCCATGCTCGTATAAGACCTGACGATGGGAAAAATTATGTGATGTCTGCGAGCGAGAATTCGCCGGCCAAACCTTCATGAATGCCCACTCTTTCTGCGCAGCAAGGCGGGACATATACATCCACGATGCTGACTTGCGTTTCCCCATGTAGTCTCGCTTCTCCTTGATCGCACGGAAGGAGACGCGTCCAAGCCTGTGAGGTGAGCACTATCAGCCCATGCGCCGTCATGTCAGGTGGAGGAAGATCGGACCTGTGCAACTTTAGCACCATTTCATTTGCCTCCGAATCAGCGACAATGTAGATATCTGTTGCGAAGCCAGCTCAACCCCTCGCAACAAAAGCGGGGTGCGAAAATCACAATGGGGTGGGGGACCCATTCTCCATACCTGATTCCTTGCCGACACCAATTTGGTTTCCGACCGAGTGCATGGTCCCTCGTTTCGACAGTGCTCGCATAGCGAGGTAGTCGTAACCCCCGTACGTTAACCTGTACCCATCATCTGGGATTCTTCGGTTAGCAAACGAATAAACATTTGATAACACATACATTTGGCATTCCTAACCCTTGCGACAAGGTTCCTTTTTGCCAGCTCACCGAGGTCCTTGTTTACACCTCCGTTTCTGAGTCCGGAAATTTGAACGATGAGAGCAGTCGGCACAAGCTCGTGATTTTTGGAGCCCATCTCAACCTGGGTGGGCCAGCGATCAATTACTTTCTACAACTTCAAAAAAACCCGGCCAGAAAGGATTCCATACAGCAGTCAAGACACGGAACTCCTCAGAGCTGACATATCGGAGGTCTGTGGCGTCCAACTTCATCGTTATGATCGAAGATAGGGAACACGAGGCGGGATGAAAGTTGGGTGGACCGGCTATTCCCGGGCCGATGGCTCCGTTCTCTCATCCCCTGTGTGCTACTCGGCCCGCCCTCAAGACATTCATTCTAGCCATGCTTCAGAGAAGTTGCGAGCGGAAGGAACGCACCTGCGCTGCGGACACCGCGCGCATAAACAGGTTGACCTGCGTTTTCGCTGCGTCTGCAGGCTTTATTGTCTTCAACTCACTATATCCCTTGTATGAATGCAGCTGTCCCTTGACCTTCGTCTATCTCGAGCATCTTGTCTCTTGTTTCCTTTCGCATACAAGATACAGATAGGTTTTTCGTCTTCCCTCAGTGTTCGCCTTTCCTTTTCGCGCAGTGAGGTTAGTACTCTATTTCCTCTCTCCACGACATTCGTATTTACTCTTAGAATAGCGAGCGAAGCGAGCCCTAGGCCTGATCTCCCGCCTCACCTCACGCGCTCCGTTCCGGCTCGCAACCCCGGCCACATAACATCTGGGGCCGACACCATCAGTCAGGCTGACGCCGTTGAATATACTGTAGCCGTGTAGCCGGCCTCTTTATCTTTGCTTGGTCCGAGCGGCCGTTATGCCCTTCTTGCCTAGATGTTCCCAAAAATAACCCTTGAATTAGCATCATCAGGTGGGCTTGAACGACCTCGAACCCTTCATTCACGCTTGCCTTCCAAGACGGAACCAGCGGTGACAGAAGCAACGCCGAATGCTCAAAAGCTGGGGCAGGAAACGTCCTGCGGAGACCCTTAAACGTAATTTTCGGTGCGCAAGGTTCGCCGGGTGACCACGGGGGAATTATGTAGGGAGACATTATTGGGTTAGGCTCCCTGCGTCGAGGTCATGCGTTTACAACTCAACCTTATCCAAATCGTGGTGTTGGCCATCACGTTAGACTAGCCTATGTTCCAGTATCCTTTGAAACCTACACGCCGACGATCGTACAGAATGCTCGTTTGTTGTACATCGAGGGACCCGGCCACATAAATCCGAGTTGAATATTCTTTCTGCTATGTCCTACATTGGGGTGGAAGCCGGAGTTTGCCGACGCCTTTCCCTTCCATTTCTTGTATCTCCGCCGCTGATCGAGCACAAGAAATTGGCATGACTTCGCCTCAACAACGATTTGTCTTCAGTCCAACGCCCTGCGATCAGCGGTCACCTGGATTACAGGATGCTCGTGGTGATACAGTCTGGACTCCTTTAATCAGCTGTCCTGCACAGTTTCCAGTGGAACTCGTCCGTTTAGATGTTCCTCAGCGTCATGAAAAGTGGCCCAACACCTGATTGAATCTTCATTAGTTCGCAGACGCCGGGCAACAGCTCGTAGACCATCCAGAATACAACTCGACGTTGATACTCCGATCGGAAACCCTTACGGAACTCCTTCCTGAGAGTGGTGAACTTCCACAGGCGATCCCACGCTTACGAGGGACTTTTGTTTTGAAATCCACCCTTCGGAAGTTACTCCCTCGACGCCCGGGGCGTGACGGTAGCGTTGATCAGCATTGTACAATGTACGCCATCGAGGGCCATCACGGAGCGTCGATCCTGATCCTTACACCCCTGCCCGACCAAGCCGGCTCTCTACCATACTATCACCCTCAAGTTTTTCATATCGCTTTTCGTTACCTTCCTTCCCCCGCTTCGGACCCTCATGACGGCGTCAACGCAGCTCCAAGCGCCAGATTGCAAGTTGAGGTCGTCGCGTTCCCCAACGTGCCTTTGGATCCGAATAGCCGGGTTTATCGCACATGCCTGGCGTTATTGGAAACCCTTCATCGGTACGGATGGGGCGCGATGACCAGCTACAAGAAACGCGTCAACCACGACCGTATAATACCCAGGGAAGAGTATCAAGACCTCTACCTCCTCATGCGGGAAAGGCACAAACACCATGTCGACAGTTGGCAGGAGTCTACCGATCCCCTGAAGCATGTATTTGAGGTACGTGCGTCCTCATCGGAGGCTTCATTCTCCATTTTCTCGCGGTCCCGTTCCCACACGTGAACGCGCGAAAAAAAAACCGACGCGAACAGTGGCGCTAAAGGTTAATTTCGGTAGGATATTGGGATCGCCACATTTCTGATACTCTTGTGGAAGAAAATGTTCAATGTAGACCGCACCGGGGCGCCAATCGGTACCAATGATCCGCGAACTAGGGACGGAGTTCGAAACTCTTATAACGCCCGAGACGAGGACGGATCGCCTCCGTGGTTCTCTTGGCCGGGCCCGCCTGGTGGATTCATAGATTTGGGGTGCGTCTGCAGGGTCGAAGGTATCTTTCGGATGCTAATTGTATAGCTTAACTCTTACTCGTCACACGCTATCGACTCTCCGGTTATCATGTCCTCTCCGGTGGTGAAACCACTCTTCATCTCGTACCCTATGCTGACGTGTGTTTCGGATCTGATTTTTCGGTACCATTTTTTATTGATACCGCACCACGCCAGTGACGCAGTTGTGGGAACGGACTTCTCGTTCATATCCTTCTGTCTGAAGGGTACCAAGGCTTCGGCGTTGATGTCCGGGCAAGAACGTCATGGTCGCACTACCCCCTTAGCACCCAACGTCATCTACATGTCAAGGCATTAGACCCCACGCTCTCCCTCACGGGTGCAGATCCAGGGACAATCGTTTCAGATCTCACAATTGCTGAAACTCCACCCAGTATTGAACCCGACACGGACCCTTCAGGCAGCCTCCAGTGCAGCCAGAAAGAGAAAGACGATCAGGCCCCGTCTCCACTACAAATTCCGCGCGGCGTATTCGTAATTGGGAATCATGCAGATGAACTCACGCCATACGTCCCGATCCTTTCAATCATGTATGGAGCTAGTGGGTACCTGAACATTCCGTGCTGTCCATGGGACCTCGACCAGAAGTTCAGTCGTGCGAACAGCGAACAATACCCCCTCCCTGGGTGTGACATTGATGACAATGATGGTCCAGGCGAGGTCTCGGCGGGGACTAGGGTAGGCGATACCATGGCCGGTGATGACAGGTGGATAGAAAGCTTAAATCTAGGTGGGGACGGGAAGTTCACAAGCTCTTACTCAGTCTATCGAATTTGGCTGGCACGGCTCACGTCCTGGTGCGGGTGGGAAACTGAAACTGAGGTCCTGAGAATACCCAGCACGCGGAATTGGGCCTTAGTAGGTAAGGCCACTAAGTTTCGCATGTTCACGTCCCGTCGGCGGAGCGTGGGATCTGATGCCGGACTTCGATTTTATAGGAAGAAAAAGGCGGCGTCGAGAAGAGGTTTCACGTCAACGGGTCGAAGAGATTCTTACGAAAGTCCGTGAGCGAGAAGTGTTCGCAGTTCGACGGCCGGAGGGTAGGCAAGGTGACCATTGATTACGATAATCGGGTGAGCACACTATGTAGGGTATATAGTCGCATCTGCATTGTCCCCAGATCTGACGACTGAAATAGATTAAACACTAGCTTGACGTTGATCCTCTATAACCCACCGTAAAAGCTCTGATGTGGAGCAAGAGGCTCCAGATTTGGTTCGCAACAGTTAATCGTCACATCTGGAGGGCAGTGAGAAGTTCAAGGTCAACCGGATCCGTTTGATCTGCTTCTGCAGACATCCTTCGACATTCTTCAAGCAGGTCTCGGAGTTCTTGTATCGTAGGGGGCCGGTTTTCCTCCTGCCAATCCCCCCCGGTCTCAAGTTCATCCGACTCGCACTCTTCGTCATCCTCATCATCCTCATCCGACTGGGGTTCGTCTTGGGGTAGTGTCCCCAGGAGCCCTCCGGTACAATCCTCCAACCTAACCTTCTGCTGCGCACACTGGTCCCACCACCTCTCCCACCTCGAAAGGCCAAGTTGGCTGGGTCCGTTGTTGCTCTCTAAGGCCCTCAGCAGCGCTCTACTGAGAATCCGCACACACTGCAACTTGGGGAAATTACGTCTGTTGAGGGCGGCAAAATTCATGTCGTTAGACCGTTGCATGTATTCAACTTTGAAACGGTCGGATTTTGCTGCATACCCCACTCCGAAGGCGTACAGGAACTGATGGACCCCGATGGTGGTGATGTTAGGATGGGGGCTGTTGGTCAACTTGGATTCCATAGGATGTTCGTCGGTGGTGGGAAGGCGCCAGTCTCCATTGAACAAGAAGGTGGTGAGATTAGGGCAGAAGTCAAGTATTGCGGCAACGTCGATGATCTGGAGGCAATTAAGGTCGAGGAAAGTGAGGTTGATCCCATGTTGTTTACAAAATTCGTCAACATCCGGTAGATCGTGTGGGTTAAGGGCAAAGTCGAGAGTGACATGTTGGAGTGCTGGTAAAGACCAATCCGTGCATTGCTCCAGGAAATCCTGGAAGGACCCGCGAAGGGATAACGTTTGGAGGCGAGGGAGTGAGAGGTTTAGGTTCCCTGCCGAGCCCAACGGGCTGTTCTCGCCAGTTGGGGCTTCAAATTCGAGGCGCAAGGAAGTTAAGGACCTCCGCAGGGCGTTCAAAGCCCAGATAACCTTAGGTTGTGCGCTCGATGACATGTTCCAACACAACGTCCGAATCTTCTTAGATGTGAAGGAGAGTAGTGCGTCTGCGATAGCTGCCGAAAACGTAGAGGTGAGTGGCCAGCTGATTATCATGGTATCGACGTTTGGGCAATGTCGGATGATGGAGACGAGAATCGCAAGGGATTCCACCTCAGGTATCGTGGGGCCGCCGAGGTAGATATTCTTGGCGTATGTGCCCAGGTGAGGTTCGTTTCCCAAGACGTTGCACAGAGGGTGCATGAGGGTCGGTCTAAAGACCGCAATGTGATTGAACAGGAATTCGCCAGCGATATGGTGCCAACGCTTGCAAGTTGAGAGTATAGCCTGACCAGAGTATCCGCGTCAAACGAAGTTGGACATACGTCTGCGCAGACTCGCTCAGCGTACCTTTACAATTTTATACCGCTTCTTCTGAGCATTCATGACGAGTTCATCGGGTGAT
This sequence comes from Thelephora ganbajun, assembly GCA_014904855.1. NCBI lineage: Eukaryota > Fungi > Basidiomycota > Agaricomycetes > Thelephorales > Thelephoraceae > Thelephora > Thelephora ganbajun. The sequence continues at coordinate 55,375 of MU117984.1, read as the reverse complement.
TGCAAACACCAGGCATCGAAGACGTTCTTGAACCACGCCGACCTGTCCATAGAATTGGGCAGTTCTCCATTGGGGAGGTATTCCGCCGTAGCGAGTTCGAAGATATAGACCCAGATTTCGTTTGGTAGTCTCTGAGCACCCATTGAGCGAAGATGGTCCTTGAAAAAGACGGAGATAACTTGTGGTTAGAGACAAGAACGCGCGCTTGTTCCAGAACAGCATCACGCGCCAGATGACGATCCGGGATTATGTCACGGGGTTTCGGTGACTTTCGGCTTGGGTTGGTCGTCGGCCGGAAGGGTGGAAAATCGACTCTGCCGTGCAGGTGAGTGTACTCTGACTCCGGACGACGACGACCTCCGACGGTTGAGCCGCCATGGAGCCTCTACAAGCCAAACTAGTCGCTGCTGGCACCGGCTCTCTCTTGACTGCGGTTACGAGTAAGTACGAGCCGTTTCTCTGCAGATCTGACTTGGAACGCTAATCTTCACCCCCTCTCTCCCTGGATTGTCTGTATCCCTTTATTCTGACTCGGGTTGCTGTTGCTAGTGACCCCATTCGACGTCGTCAAGACAAGGTTGCAGACGCAACCTCCAAAACCAAAATCTCGTCAACTGTTCGCATATCCTCCACCGAATGCCTGTTGTCAGCCGAATAACATCCCCTGTGTTCGCGGGATGTCTTCTCTTGCTATCCCCACTTTCAGCAGGTCCGAAGTAGTATGCGTATGGGACCACGGTGTCTGGCGACAGGAACGCGTTAATGGGTTTTATGACGCGGTCAAGCATGTGGTAAGGGCCGAGGGGTTGAAGGGGTTGTGGAAGGGTGCTGGAACAGCAATGTTCGCCTTCTCCATTTTTTACTCTTTTCAAACACCCGAGCTAATCAAACTTTATTTCCCAGTCTGATAGGTGTCCCATCATCGACATGCTACATGGTTACCTATGACCACCTCCTACATTCCGTTTTCCCCCTCTTCGTTACCCCATCTGCCTTCACCCCCCTCTTCGCCGGTATCACGGCAAGAACATTCATAACGACGGTGACTTCTCCGCTGGAGCTGATCCGGACCAACCTTCAATCTACCCCTTCATCCTCCGCCAACCCCAACACCCTCCGATCCGTAATCTCGTCAATTGCTATCCTAGTCCGAAAACAGGGTCCAATATCCCTATGGAAGGGGCTGAGTGCGACCTTGTGGCGAGATGTTCCTTTCAGTGGGCTCTATTGGGCGAACTACGAGGGCCTCAAGTCATGGTTCAATCGAAATGGTCGTGAAGGTACATCCGTCGCCTTCGCTAGTGGGGCAATGAGTGCGATCATCGCCGCTCTGTTCACCTCCCCCTTCGACGTCCTGAAGACTCGGCGTCAGGCTTTGATCATGTCAACGCCCTCGCACACAACGGCTACGGTACCCCTGTTGAGACACATGATCCGGACAGAGGGCTATTCAGCACTGTATGCGGGCATTGGACCTCGGATGGCGAAGATTGCTCCTGCATGTGGAATGATGATCGCTTGCTATGAGGTTCGGGCTCCTTTTCCCCCTTGGCATCTGAGCCTTGCTGACGGGCATCTTATCTGATACCATGTAGGGTGTCGGGAAGTTCCTAGCGAAGCCACTATGACAAGTTCCTTGGCGAGCATCCATCATATTAACCCTATACACTACGTTTGTCGCTAATCGCCATACATACATTGGAATCCATAGATGAACACAACTAAATCTGATAGAGTCGATATACGGGATGTGGGTGATTAAGAGGAGAAAAAAATGCATAAAAGTGTAAAATCGGACATTATCCGAGCCTGTTCATCTGCTTCTTCGCCGCGCCCAGTTTGTTCCCGAATCTGTCCATATCCTGATCTAGCTGGTCAAGCATCTCGATGTGTTGATTAACCTCGGCGTTGATGGCGAGTCCGAGATGCTTCTGGCGCTGTAGGATTGCAGAAAGTTGGGCGAGGTTTGTGTCCTGATCGTCGATCTTGGCTTGTTGGAGTTGTAAAAGGCCATTGGCATCCAACGGTCGTGTTTCCTCCGTTTCCTGAGGTGGTGGTGGTGTACCAAACACCCTGCCAGGTTTCGAGAACGTCCCGAGTCCTTTCCCAAGGAGCGCGTTTCGATCGGAGTCCGGGGCAGGGTTCCGCTCAAATGTCGACCCCAGCCCTCGAGAAGTGTGTCGAGCAACGGTGACCATCTTCGTGAGCTTATCGCAATCGTCCCGCAGACGAGCAACCATCTCCGTCCTCCGCTGAAGTTCACCCTCACTCATGCCAGCCATCGCATGAGTTTTGAGACTATCGTCCAAAGCGTCGACGCGGGTTTGGGCGGTGATGAGTTTCTTCTTGGCTTGGACGTTGGATTGGTGGGAGCCGGGGATGTCACCTCTGTCGGAGAGGGTGTCGCGTTTGTTGATATCCGCGCGGATGTCACGAACAGTCGATTGGAGTTCCGTGTGTTCGTCTAACCACGAAACGAGGGTGAAAGTCTTGGATGAGGAAGTTGTGGCCAACCGACTCTCGATGGCTGTGTTCTTCCCGATGGGTATCCCAAGAAACTGTTTGAACGCATAGCACTCCCTCCATTTATCCTCCTTCGCGCTTAGAATCGCCCGTAAATACGTCTCTAACCCTATCCTGCGTTGTTCCAAGATGGTGGGGTTGGAATGAGATCGGAACATGGAGAAGGAATGTTTCGGTGGTAGCGCAACGGGTGGGGGTGAACCGGTGGATTTGGTAAGTTCCGTATGGAGATCTACGAACTCTGTATATCTCCTCCACATTGGCCATTCTCGTACGTTGGCTGTTATCTGGATGCGGTAGACGGTGTGTGGGGAGGGGTCGGTGCGTTCTTCGTAGGCAGGGATGTGGATGGCTTGGATGGCGGAAGTCATGGTCTCAGGCTGGAAACATCCGATCACTTGTCCTCGTGTATTCCGCAATGAAATCGCTTGCTCATCATTGCGCGTACCCCTCCATTGAGAGAAAATTCTCCGACGGATGACTAGGAATCTTGTCTATTCCACACGACAGCCATGTCTACATCCAAAGTCACTACGGAGGTGATGACTCCCACAGCGATAACGACCGCCGAACCGTTCCCCCAGCCTGTGGGTGGGGCGTCGCTACTGCTGTCCTTTCGATTGGGAAAGAAGACGACAGTGATCATCGGTTCCAGCGCTCTCGCGGCGAAACGAGCTTTTGCGGCTCTGGAAGCCGATTCTTCTGTGGTCGTTTTCTTCAAAGGCGACGCTCTTTGCGACGAACTGCGCTGGAGGGCTGACCATGGCCAACTTAGTCTCAAACCGCTGGGTTTTACCGAGGAGGAGGATGAAGTTATTCTGGAATCGTATCTCCAATCCTTGACTCGAGACGTCTCATTCATCTGCGTAACCGATACGCTGTCGACGATGTCAGAGGGAAAACGATCCCTCAGGTCGGCCGGTCGCATCCACAAAATTTGCCGAAAACACCGGGTGCCAGTGAATGTCTCGGACCTGCCACAACTCTGCGACTTTTCGTTCACATCTACATATCGTTTCATCGACAGTGTCACGGGCACTTCCTCACCGCTGCAGATCGGAGTTACCGCGAACGGCCAGGGTCGTCGGGTATCCGGACGAATTCGACGAGATATCGTGGCCGCGCTACCGAAAGAGGTTGGAGCTGCGGTCTCAGCGATAGGGAGGCTGCGGAGGAGGGCAATTAATGGGCAGTTTGACTGCGAGGAAGGAAGTGGGGGTGATGGGAGAGAAGAGGCTGTCGAGGAGGCTACACCCAATCTCCCGGTTCCCCAGAGAAGTGTGGCGGAGAGCAACGTAGGGGTATCAAAGCGGCGAATGCGATGGGTCTCGCAAATCAGCGAGTATTGGTCGTTCTCACGGCTCGCTGGGATGAAAGAAGAAGAAGTCGATAATCTACTCAGTGAAGACCTGGGTTTGGGGTCCTCGTCTACGATAAGCCTTTCACAGACATCCCTGCACCTTCTGGATCTGGAAACTCCGTCCCACCAGGGCCGTATATTCTTGGTCGGATCTGGCCCTGGACATCCCTCGCTGTTAACCGTCGCAGCTCGAGACGCACTTACCAAGTATGCGAACCTCGTGCTTTCCGATAAATTGATCCCTGCAGCGGTTCTGGAGATGATCCCATCACATGTCCAAGTCCAGATCGCAAGAAAATTCCCGGGGAACGCTGATGGTGCTCAGACCGAGTTACAGGAGGCAGCCGTGGAAGCGGCGAGGCAGGGTTTGACCGTGGTTCGCGCAAGTATCTATTGGCTCATCTATTGAACAATTGACACTAAGACGTTCGTTGTGTGTATTGTAGCTCAAACAAGGCGACCCCACGGTGTATGGGCGCGCGGGAGAAGAAATCCTTTACTTTCGTTCTCAGGGATTCGAGCCTATTGTTATCCCGGGAGTTTCGTCCGCCTTGGCTGGTCCAATCTTTGCAGGTGTACCTGTGACTCAGCGTGGAGTGGCGGAATCGTTTATTGTGTGCACAGGGGTTGGTAGAGGTGGAAAGGGGGTCAAGTTGCCTGGATATGAGAGGTCGCGGACTGTGGTGATCCTCATGGGGATTGCGAGGCTCGGCACTGTGTTGGATACATTGCAAAACCCAGGTTTGCCGCCGGAGAAACGGGATGGACCAACATATCCCTGGTACACCCCGATCGCAATCATTGAACGCGCAACGATGCCCGACCAGAGGGCTGTGTTCTCAACGTTGAGGGACGTAGGCGCTGCGTTAGAGAACATCGGGGAGCAGAGACCACCCGGGATGATCGTAGTCGGATGGTCCGTGCTGTGCCTTTGGAGACAGGGTGACGTTTCAGTGCTAGACGGCGGTGGCGTAGACGCTGACGAGGAAAGAGTTCGAGCATGGCTGGAAGGAAAACTGTGGCGGACCCAGGAGGGGCTTTCAGATAATTGGATTAACCTTTGGTGATCCGGCCGTATTTGTGTCCATAACGTGGTTTCTAGCAAGAACATCCTTCCCGATATATAAACACGTCCGTCCCACATATATTTCTTACCAACCTTTCCTTCCGTTTCTTCCCTTGCACTCCCATCTCCCTCGATATACGATCTTCGCGCAGCTTTCCGATGTACTCTCCTTTCTCAGAGCGCAAAGTCACTAGCAGGCCAGGCACACCAAGCGGAACGGATGACGCCAGCATGAGTGGTAAGTGTGGCAGAATTTTCCTTTTTTTTCTTCTTCCTCCCAGAACCGTCATTTGTGTGGCTGGTCGCCTTTCTTCTCTTATTATCCCTTCCCTCCCCTCCTCAACCCCTGCTGACCACATATATCATCCTCTCCCCCTCCCTTTTCGTTACCCTACAGGCGATTCCCCTCCCTCTCTTCCTGCGTCCTTTTTGTCGTCTTCATCGACATCAGATTTGATTCCCCGAAAGCGTACAATCTCTCGCACTACCATGGATAACCTACCACCTATCCCGCCCATCGAGGGCGAGCTCATGCTCGAAGTATACACACATGAGAGCCTCAACACCAAACCAGGTGCCATCACTACCGATGAACACGGCGGGAGTGCCCGGCTGGCCATCCTCGGCAAAAGAGTCTTGGAGTCAGCCGTTATGACCAATCTGTTCCGAAGGCGGCCCATGTACACTGCCAGTCAGCTCGAGGTGAGTCATCTGTCCGCAGCTGGCATTGTTTCGGACCTCTCAGATGTGTGGCGGGTAGGAAATGACCGCAGACTGTGTCTCCAAGACCAGCGTCGATCAATGGGCCACCGCCTACGGCCTGAGAAACAAAGTCCGATGCGCTCCAGGAGTCGTTACGCGACTCAAGAACGCTGAGGTAAGCCATCTCCAACACCCTGTTTCGTCGAGGCGCTGACCTAACGACCGTAACAGGAAGGGCGTCTGCTCTTCGTGTCCTACGTCGGAGCATTGTGCATTCAAAGTGGCTATAACGTCGTTCAAGACTGGATCAACCAGTTACTAGAGCCGAGCGAGAAGCGAGTAAAGAATGAGCCACCCCGTCTCACCCTTCTTTCCCCCCTTCCCCAGCAGGTCGTTGCTCCACCAAACGTCGCTGCGGCCAGCCAGGCTCGCCTCTACGGTCAGTTTGGTAAAGCCGACACCCCGACGTTCTCGCAGCCCACTCCTCGCATCAGTCAACCCCCTCCTTACATGCCCGGAACTACCAATGCATTCCCAAATGCCAATGGTCTTTCTCCTCAACCAGCCGGCGTTCCTTTCCAACCCCAGCCGCCGCCCCCAACGACCAAGCCTCCGCCGCTTCCGCCCACGCCAAACCAACAGATTTCGTATTTGCCCTTGTTCAACCAGACCGCCAGTCAACGGCGACTTGGTGTTGAATACACCGCTCAGTTCTATGGACCTCCTCATGCTGGCAAATGGCACGTGAAATGTTTAGGTGGGTTTCTCGCCTCAACTGCCGTCTTAGCGTCCATCTGGAATTGGGCTGTATTGGCTGATGACTTGATTGATTTCACCGTAGTTAACAATGTCGAAAAGGGTCAAGGCACCGGACCGAGTAAGCAACTTGCCAAAGAGGAGGCCGCCAAGCAGGCATTTTACACCATGGGTTGGTCAACCTAGGTCGGTGTTCGGCCCCATCTCCAACTTCCGTGGAGGGCCTAACCGAATCCATGGACACAAACTAGATTCCCTACCGACATCTCATCCCACACCGCCTCCCATTGATCTCTCATTACTGGACTGATAATGATCTTGAAAACAAAAAAAAACTCATGTGTTAATATGAACGGACATCACCTGGAACCCTGGCCTTTTGCGCGGGGGCATACAAACATGAATCGGTTTTGGTCTTGCTTTATGTTTGTGTGGCCCCACGTAAATTCCCTGCTGGCATTCTTCGTTTGCTCGTTGATGTTCGTTATCCCCATCAAACTTTTGTACACAACACTTGTTGTTTTGATCCCTTCTTTCTCGTCTTGCCACTCTGTTTCTCAACTCCGTCTCGCGTTACCCTCGATCACCTCTCGCTCTCTCCAGGTACGCTCACACTATCTCACGGATTTTGGGAAATGGGTGGACTTCTCGTTGTGTCTGTTTCTTGCTGTCAATACATTACTTTCTCGCGTTGGCTGTCCGTTCCAGCGGCTAACTAAAAAGCAATGGGAAGGGAGGACTCCGCGATAAAAGCATGTATGTTGGCAACAAGCTCTGTGACACGGTTTGGACTCGGGTTTTGTACCATTTACTCGAGACTTCAAACGGAGAAGGAGGAAGAACGAGCTGGAGGATGAGGCCTAAGGGGCTGGAGGATTGTACCTTCTATGTTCTGTTGCGCTCATAGGTTCTTTCGAGCGATGATATATCCACCAGAACCCTGTTTTCTTTATCTTCACCGATCCCTCCGTTCGTCCTCCATGCACTTCGCCACACAGTTGTCGCGTTAGTTGTGCTTACTGATGTCTTCGTTCGCTATCCCGTCGCCTATCAGCTTTGTAACAGTCAACACAACATATTTTCTCTTCTTTTTCTTTTCTCCTGTTTTTCTTCCCACTCCACCCCGTTTTTCGAGTTTTTTCCCCTCGCTCGTATGTTTATGCTTATATACTTCATGCTCTCCTCCCTGTATATACACGACCATTCGTCATGCCTCGCTTGGTTTCGGCGATTTATACGTTGTTTGGCTTGAAAGGTGATTCCCATTCTACCACAATGACTGCATTGTCTCTCTACACCCCGTGGCTTCGGTGCTTAGATATGGTCGATATCTACGGGCGGCTTCATTCAATTGCTAAATACTTACCCTGAACTGGGAGGACTTCATACTTGGGGACCCGGGCCATAGTTGGCTAGAACCCGCTTCGAATCTGATCGTGGTCTATTTCACTGCACGTCCTCTGGCTGTTGTGTAGGTCTCTTCCTATCATTGCGATCCACCTGATGATCAACACTCGTAATTGTCCGCACCCCTAACGCGACCCCTTCGGGATATAGTCGCCTATAGGTTGCGACATAGCGAAAAGAATCAATGGACGCATGTCAGTCAAATACTGTTCCCCTTTGTCTCCTTTGCGGCGTCAAGCTGGAGCAATTGGACTGTCCACGAGCTCTCGGCGGAGAAACCCAATCGCGCCTTAACGACAACCTTGACGCTCGAGTTCTGTTAGGTGATATATCGGGGGCCGTTCTGGATCCACCTCTCATCCGATTGATGAGCGTGCCTGACAATGTGGTCCAGTTCCCGCCCCCTTGAATGAACGGAAAGGAACTGATTGCGAGCTGCTCTCAGTATCGTACCCATGAAGTCCACATGTGATACCCTGATGAAGTAGGGGGAACATGGCTTGTTGAGGGGTTCGCGCCAAATACTTCAGGCTTCACGCCTAATAACCTCGGTTTCACACCCCGCACTTCAAGTCACTTGACGTCAGCGAATCCTCGGTTCAATTGAGAAGCTGGCTTGGGGATTTTCCGCACCACCTCTCGGAGGTCCCGAGCCGCCCCCGAGTCTGGGGAGGGTCAATTTCATCGGCAGACCTTTTCATTCCTCGGCAATGCCGCTCGTCGGCATTGTTAATTATCGTTCGATCGGTGTTGCCGATGAATGGACCCACAAGAATTGGAGAACATTTCGTCGGAATATCGCTTCTCTACCCCTGAGATACTTAGCCTGGTTCAGTTTCGTGGTAGTGAGTAAACATTTGCATATCGGTTTCCTCAATGGTAACCTACTAGTTCCGCCAGCGATTTACCAGTTCCTCTGACGTCGAGGGACTCGACGTACACCCAATATGGGAGACTCCGGAGTATCTCGCTACCCAGATTTCCAGGGATCGTCTTCCAGATATTTCGCAGGTACGAGCCTAGCGAACCCCACTATGCCGGCGGCAATGGTAGGTTTGTGGGCTATTTGGTGGGAAATGGTCAACGATGATCTGCATACACACCCTGCGCAGACTCTCGATTTGTGGTTGAGACTGTACTGGACAAGGTGCCGCTTCTGAAGAACTTTTTTCTCTGGTGAATTCGGTAGGTTCGTTGAGGGCGGTTCGGAGGCTGCAGGGGAATCCGACCTGGGAAAACCCCGGACTCGCCCGAAGGATCACGCGTCACGTGTTACCACTACGGCTTTCAGGAACACCGCTCAAATGGCGCGAGGATCGACCCCTGTCCTTGTAATTGGTACTCCGTCACTCGGACGTGAAACACGAGTACTTGCACCAGCACATCCATCTCGTCCAAGAGACCGAAAGCCACACAGAATGGAGAGATTCCGTAAGTTCGAGAGCCCGCAATAGATGATCCCGGGTACTTTTGTTAACTCGCGTCCCACAGGTCACACTCTCCATCGCTGGCGTAGGGCAATCCTCGGCAAAGAGGAAAACGAAGCGGTTTTGGAATGTCGACAACCAGAACCTGCAGACGAGCCAATCCAGGAACCTTGGGTGGTCTCCACCGAGCCATTCTTGGACCTCAGTACCATCACGGCTACCGGGACGTGGAAGGATCTCCCTCAAGAAATCGTCGACTACATCATATTCATGCTTGGGAACGATATGAAGTCTCTCAAGGCTTGTTCGTTGACCTGCAAGGCTATGTTCGTTTCGACCCGCCACGTCATCCACCGGAAGATGCGCCTGACATGTGAGAAGAATTGGGAGCTGTTAACGACCCCAGAAAAACAGAGGTACATCCGTGGGGATCGACAGGGAATCGCGGTTAGGGTATTAGACGGGATCGCCACCCATGGACTCTTTCCGTATGCTCGCCACCTGTTCATCCACCTCAACAGGAACTTTACCCCGGTCAACCTCCAACCATTCAACCACCACTTCCAACGCTTCGACAGGGTCCAAGAATTGAGCATATACTGGCTCCACACCCCAGGTTTCCTCAAAAACTTTGATACTTTCTTCGCGAACTTTGTCCCAACTTTACGCTCGCTCCATCTCGATGTCCCTACTGGAGATACTCAAGATATCCTGGATTTTGTTTGTCGCTTTCCACACCTCGATGACTTGACCTTGGAGATGTCTTCTGATGATCCCCCCAACTGGAAAAGTTGGAAATCGGTGTCTTTGCCCATCGTTAGGAAGATGCCTCCTTTTCAAGGGAGGCTGAAGCTCAGGAGGATCGGCAGGTGGCATAGTTATATGCCGCAGCAGTTAACCTCCCTCCCTGGGAAGCGTCGTTTCCGATTCGTTGATTTCCGAAGTTGCTCCTCCGAGGGGGAACAGTTCATCATTGACGCATGTTCTGGTACCATAGAGACTCTCTCGACTACCTGGAAGAAATACCGTGAGTGTTGATCCACCCTCTGACACGACAACCATTCTGAGGAAGTTGTAGATGAGAAAGGATTGCCTTTGAATCTCGTGGACGTTACGAACCTGCGTTCCCTGACCCTCCGCGTTGATTTTGAGGCGATCGAAAACATATATGGGGTGCTATCCCAAACCCTCCACACAATTACTTCGCCCTTCTTCTCGGAATTCGTCCTGGAAGTGGAATGGGTCTTCAGAACTCTTGGACCGGCCAACAGCGCCTGGAAGTGGTGGGGAACGTGGGCTGAGCTTGACGAGATGTTCGAGAGGATAGACAACGAGAGGGGGTTTAAGGTTGTCATCAGAGCCGAGAACATGCATGAGCACTCGAACTTCATGAGGCAGGCTGAGGATCGACTCCCGCTGATGGCCGCGAGGGAGCGACTTGTTTTCGAGATTGGACCGTTTCCGGAGGCGTAGCGTGTAATTAACACCCGTGAGTTTTACTCAATCACATTTTCTCATGATCAAGAGAGATCTTAAACAGATTCAAAGCATCGTAGATAGTTTGTTTTAGTGCGCAACAAGAATTTCCGAAACTCTTCGAGGCGAACAAAAATTCTCTTGAACATTTCCTGTCTGGAATCACTTACAACCTACGACAGGTAACAAACACTGCACAGGCCACAAACTAGCTGAAATTGTACAATGTCTGAGTTTCATGGCTATGGCGTCACCAGCATGTTCTTCCTCCCCATGATCGAGTTAACTCAGCCTCGGACTCCGGCGAACCGAGTTGGACACTTACCGAATCTAGGAGGCTAAAATGCGCAATCGATCCCGGGACTACCTATTTCTAATCCTCCCTTGTCGCCGCACAGAGACGAACGAGGTGGAGGTGGCGTAGGTTCGTTCACTAAGTTCTGGTGTAAGTACATTCCAAGGGGAAAGGGGTCATAGGTGAGGGATTCATCCTATTGAAGTGCGGAGCATGGTGAAACCTCGTACTCAGCGTCGAGTAATGTCTATGTAATGTGCTTCGCTGATGCTGATTCACGTCCCTGCGTTACTTAGGTTTCTGCGAGGTAGCACCAGTTCATCGTTTCTGCAGATCACAGAATATACGGTATGAGTTGTTTGGCGGACTCGAAACAGCATCTGTCAACCGACCACAAGGAAGAGATGCCTGTTCAGATCTTCTGGATACATATTCCGCACGGGTGAACGTTTCGATGGTCTGGGTGAAATCGTTCGTACAGATTCTATCCCAACACAAAATCGGGGTGTGATGGCTGGATTCGCTGGGGCTGATTTTCATGCGCTCACTTACACATGCCGTGATCGAGTAACGAATTCATGGTCTCAAGACTTTCAAAGATCGTTGCCCGCCACCTGTACTCTTCCCCGCAGCTGGATTGACAACGGGGAGTGGGGGGTCTCACGTGAAGTCTACTTTTGCTGGCCTACAGGTCTCCCGCGTTTATCAAGCTTTGATGTGGACAAATTTCGACCTCTATGCGCATGGCTTCGTCATTGGGTTCGGTCTTCCGGAGGGCGTGTAACTGGGATCTCGGTGCGTCCCTACGAGTTTCCCCGCCTCCGTAACTCGTGGTTCCTTCTCGGTATGAGTTTTTCCGATGTCAAAAGCCAAAAGCAGTACCCGGACCGCTTACACGTGAAGATCAAGGTGATGTAACTTCACCGACTTCGTCTCGTGGCGTAATCCAGGGTCGGTTTCGTCTCGACCGAGAGATTGCCCGGCTTTCGAGCCCGACGTGTGGCTAGGTTCAATGCCCGGCTCATCGGAACGATACACACAGCCGCGGTTAGGGGCATTTCATTCATCAGATGTCTTTGTGCGTAGTATCTGGCGGGAAACTGGTCATGGAAGTAACACCGGGTCGGGTACCCATTTGATAAGAGAAAGGTGGGTGAGCAGTCACTAACGGTACCGGAGTCTCGAAGTGAGGTGGGTGGGGGATTTTTGAGACTCAGAGACCGCTTCAGCGGCTCAAGCGCTTAAGTTCCTAGTACGCCGCCTCAAGGGACAGAAAGGGGACTAGCGAATCGCTCAGGTATTCCACAATATGCATACATGGTACAAAGTCAACATTCTCTCCAGAGTATCGCCTCCCCTCCCGATGACTGCAAGAACTTCGGAATCCTTCCGTGGGTATCGGCGTTTTCTGTTAGCTGATGCCTGAACGGATGCAATAGTTGCCTGCTGTTGCAGAGAGGTTGGCCCCAAACGTCTTGTATATGGACTACGCAAACGGACAAACGGACGGATCCGGAGTTCCTTTGACCGCCCACAATCCTCATAAACTGCCTTCCATAAATAACGGGTCTATTAGGTTCCCTCTACCACCACCTAACCCCCAGGAAAGCCCAGTCGGGCGCAACTCCCAATTTAAATGCCTGGTTCCTGTGAGTGTATTCTCTTTTTCGGCAGGTTCGCCAGAGATCTTGACGACAAACAATGAACAGACCAAATACTACGTCTGTTTGCTCGTCAGCGTCAAGCGCTGACCGACCTCGCGTTAATCGATGCCAACTACTCGGGCGGGTGGATGGGTCTACCCCAGGAACTTGTGGGTATGATATTCGAGTATCTCAGAACGGACCGGGATGCCCTAGTGCCCTGTTCTCTAACGTGTAGAGCGTTGTTCTGTTCTGTAAGGCGCATCATCCACGAGCGGCTATACGTCGCGGGTCCTAGAATGTCCCCTTTTATCAACAAGTTAGCGAAATGGTGTTGGATTTCCAATCGAAAATACCTCCGTACACTATCCCTGGCGGACGACGCCGACCTAGTTCAGTATACCCGACATCTTGTCGTCGAGGCGGGTCAAGCGTTCTCACCCCGGAGCCTCCGGTCGTACATTCCAACTTTTCGGAAATACGTATGGCTAACCTCTCTCACCCTCACCCGCTTCGACCCCACGCCGTTCCTTCCCGCGTTCGACCATTATTTCCGTCACCTCTCACACTCTCTAAGATCTTTAGTTCTCATCTCACCACAAGGGGTATCGAATACAATGACGAATTTCGTCTCTCGATTCCGGAACCTCGACGATCTGGGATTTAACCCGGTCCCGAAACCCCCCTGCAGACCCCAGAAACGTCAAATTTCGTTGGGGCCACGCCGTTGGTTTACTCCCCTTGGAGGTACGCTGTGTATCGTCAACACGGACTCACGTAGGGCCAACTCCCTAGATCCTCTTTTCCACTTCCCAGGCGGCCTTCGCTTCCGCTCCCTACAGTTTATATGCTGTACGAATATTAACACTGCCGGGATCATGCGAAAGTGTTCGTCGACCCTGGAATCTGTGATGTATAGATTCCATTGTCGTAAGTCTGCATCATTCGCAAGCAACGATAATCTCATATTCACCACCTACCTCGCGTTAGAGAGTACCTTCTTGCAGTTCAACTTTAGGGCCTGCTTGACTCTTCGTGTTTTCGAGGCTCGGATCGATAATCTTTCTTGCGCCTTGGGCGATCTTATCATTTGGCTTGCCGGCGTCCTCAGCACCATTAAGTCCCCCGTGTTCTCCAAGTTCATACTATCGCTGGACTATACGACACTCGAACCGCACGTCTACCAACTCAATGCCACAACAACCAACCCTCTCGATCGATGGGTATGCTGGCTCTCCTGCCAGTCAGGGACGCGGTTCATCATCAAGGGAAATTTGCCCCAGGATTGGCGTCAGTTATTGGAGCACTGTTTTCCGTTTTCCACAGAGGCAGGCGCGATCAGGTTTGCAGATCCGAGCGCTGCTCCCCAGTGTGGTCGGGCGAGATGATTTCGTGATTGCACGCAACTATTGGTATACCGAAAAGTCGTTGATTGAGTAGACTTTAGATTTCTGGTTCTTACAGTCAAGTTTTAGAGGGATCCTTGCGTATGTACACTTTTTGTACCGTTCTTGTCCTATTATAATGCCTCCTAGTTCGTTGTATGTCCATATAAATACCATTCAACCCCTGCCGATACCATCAGGTTTACCAGCACCGCTAGGTACAACAACTCTTACCAACCTCCCACGAACTCAGAATTGCAACTTACAGCTCGATCACCCGGCCGTGCAAGGAAACTAGGCTTTGAAATAGAGGGGCTGTGAAACATCAAGCCGCCGATCAGCACGTATCAGTGGCGATTTCCTCATCTATCACCCAGGGGCGGGTGCGCAGCGTCCTAGGATGTCGCGTTTTCTTCCACGTAGTGTGAACACATCCTCACCTACGTGGTCTGACTCGAACTGTCGGGGTGCCGTTTAAAACCTTGCTTAATCTGAGCTACGAGAAGCATCGGCCACCTTCGACCCGATTCACCTCGGCCGTCAACGCTCAACCATGGAGAGCATATCAGCAGCACGTGAGTGTCCAAAGCCGTAAAACTACGTGTCACCCAGACTGACGGTGTTGACAGTGAACATATCTAATATGTTTCGCCAGCTGCGATTACGGAGGGATACCAGACCCGTGATCGCGCCCTCGCGACCGTTGCCGCCTCTACCGATGATAACGTACGAAAAAGGACTCCCCGACCTCCCAGACGATGTCATCTACGAGATCTTCGGTCTCCTAGACATGGAAGCGCTAAAAGCTTGTTCTCTAACCGGTAAAGCGATCTCCCGCTCAGCAAAACCGCTCCTCCACCGAACACTGTACCTTATTCCCCGGGATCCAAGAGAGCCCAACACTCCTGGTGATTGGAAAGAATTCAAGGGATTACCAGCTCTAGGGGAGCGCGGTTTCCTCCAACACGCTCGTCATATGTCGATATACCTTGGCCGCAACCCGCTCTTTCCACATGATTTGCGACCCCACCTTCGATACCTTCGTACCCTTACGAACCTCAGGAGCCTCAAGACTCGTTGGTTAGACATCCCCTCGTTTCTTCCTAAAATAGGAGAGTACTTTGGGGCGTTCTTGGAGTCCTTGCGATCCCTGGAACTGGAATACCCGAGGGGAGACCACAAACAGATCTTTTATCTCGTCTGCCAGTTTTTGAATCTTCGGGATCTGAAAATAAAGGGCACTCAAGACCACATCCATTCCATGCGTAACGGCGGTCCTCACTTTGACATCGAGGCCTCCCCACCCCTCGATGGCACCCTCGACCTCGAATTGAATACGGCGGGCGACAAAGGTGCTCAGCTCCTCCTTATCGACCTTGTAACAATCCCTCTCAAGTTCCGAACTCTCAAGCTCTCGGGGTGTTCCGGCAGCAACTCACAACTCTTGATTGATGCTTGTGCGCCAAGCCTCGAGTGTATGGACTTTACATGGTACTGGATGAGTAGGTCGTTTCCTCGCAGACGGGAGCGCTTTTCGGTTTATCTAACAGTAACATCAGGCGACAGCCGATATCCCCCATTCAGTTTCAAATCTCAACCCACATTCCGAAAGCTCGAAATTAGACTACCCGGATGGGCGGACACCGGACTCGTTGCTACATGGTTGTCCGGAACGCTCTCGACCATCACCTCGAACGCGTTCACCGAGTTGACCATTTCAATCGCCTGCGTGTCGTTCTCGTCTTACGCCGCAAGCGAGGACCAAGTGCGTGCGTGGAACTCGGTCGATAATGTGTTGGATCGGCTTAGTCTGTGCGAGGACGTAAGTTTGCTAGTGAGACCGCAACAATGGGCGATGGACGAGGATACGTTCAAGGAGTTGATTGAAAAATACTTTCCATTGATGTCGGAGAACGGGAGGGTAATGCTCGAGATATCGTCCCTCCATACGGAGGATGGGCCCGTCAGGCAAAGGGTGGTAGGTCGTGAGCAAATCTTCTAGACCTTTGTGTCGTCGATTAGCGAATGCAATGTAATAGTAGAAGCGTGATATGAATTGCCGAATGGTAAAAATCAAACTACGCTGGCTCATCGGGGGGATTTTCCGTCGAAGAAAGGACCTGAATCCTGTTCTGCTGGCGTTCTGCGTCCCCAGGTTCGAGTTCCACATTTTCCAGAAAATCGTTATCCACGAGGAACCGGATCGCTTGGGACAAGTTCGAGACCGTGTTCCTGATTTCTGGTAATAGTAACTAGTTCCATGAATCGTTCAGCCGCAATCAACACGTACTTGATGTGCCGACAGACGTACGTTTCTTAAAAGCGAAGTCTTCTGCCCAAACGGTATTGGAGGCGGACCACGAGGTTGTCGCGCGGTAGGTCTTCTGGACCCTATCGGTTTTTCACCGATGGAGGGTTTGATCTCTGCATCTCGGGAAGTCTCTGGAAGAGGTAATGGTTCTGCAACAGCATTTTTTACGGCTTTTGTTGAGAGCGCCTCCGGCGGCGCGTCATCAGAATCCGAAGAGTCATAATCCTCAGGAAGCACAGAAGCAGGAAATTGGGCAGGTGGTGAGGGCTGCAGAGACGAAGATTCCGGTGTGGCTTGATTGGGTGTTGCCGAAATCTTCGAGTTTGCAACTCCATCACGACCACTTGAGCGACCGTTCTTTCTCCTCCTACCGCGACCGTTCCTATGGCCTCTATTTGCTCCATAATCTGGCCCCTCAAGTCGGGGTCGTTTAGGAAAGCGTGGATTGGCATCAAATGGCAGTTGCCCGCGGGCGATGGCCTCTTCGAGTTTGGCCTTCTTTTCAGCGACATGGTTCGCAGTTGGGAACCTTTTCTTCCGCTCGGCTATCCAGGCTTCAATATCCTCGGGCGTATTCAAAGCTATGTTGGTTCCCTGGATGATGATGGGTTTTCTATGAATAGGTTAGGATTCATTGCGGTGGAGGAGTGGCATTGAAGGGTTGCATGTGATACTGGAAGTACGTGCCCTTTGAGCGACGGATCAGCGTCCCAGTCGTGTTGCTTGTCCTTATTGTGCTTCGGTGGGTATATAAGATGTCTGTCCATCATATGTATCTCCACTGCCTTGTGGGAACCCGAGAACGTACATCGGTCGTACGTGCATTTGTGCGTGCCTCTGGGATGAGATCGTGGTTGAGGGGCGAAAGCGGAGGTAGAGGTCGACGGCGCTGTTTGGGATACAGGCGTTTGCTGTTGAAACCCGCGTAGAGAATTTTGAAGGTACGCCTGGGCGTAGTGGGAAGAAACTGGAGAGTAGAAGATCCCTGCAGACTGGGGATACTGCCAGGGATTCATTTTTTATCCGCAAGAGTGGAGGAGATGGGTGAGTTGGGTGATCGACATGAACAGATGATTTTCGCGGTCTCTTCGACTCTTTCCTCCGTCATCCCCAGTCGGCGCTGTTCAGCATTGGCGTGGTGGGAGATAAATTCCGATAAAATTCGAATTTAAAGCACGCTTTGATCTCATTATGACTTTCTTGCTCGGACCGGTTGCGAACGGGCCATGCTGCAATTCAAAGCTGGGGCACGAGGCCCCGCATCGAGGACGATCCGAGTACAAATGCTTCCCTTTGTTCTGGTTCAGTCTGAATGACCTTGGAAAACCGCCCACCACGGTTCCTTTGTCTTCGTGCCCTCTCCGCTCCAGTCAAAGGGCGACATATAACACCCCTTTCGCTCCGTCCGTTTGCGGCTTTTACTGGCGGCGATCTGGCGATTCTCCGCTCACTGTCCTTTCCTTTCAGTATACCCATTCAAAGGATGAGTTTTGTTGATGACGATTCCCTCAGTCTTGCTGGCCTCGACACACCTGACTTGCTCCAGTTGGACGACTCATTTTCTTCCGCCTCTTCCTCTTCGCTCACCACTCACTGCCACTCCTCTTGCACGAGTTCAACTTGCATGAGGGATTCCGGAAGGAGAAATCCAAAGGGCCCGCGGTCGTCATCCGTCACCACCACAGAGGAGGTACGCACCGATGTCGATGTTAGACCTCCTATCTCCACCTCAACCCCTCTTCGCAGGATCATCCACCCCATCATGACGGCGACATTTTCAAACCTCTCCCACCCATCCCACAAACATCTTCTTTCCACTTGTCAGTCATTTGGAACCTATATGCAGATTCGCCCTCCGCCCTTGACGTATCGTCTCCCATCCCCACTCGAAAATCCACCTTCTACGATTCCTCGATCGGCGCCACCGATGGTAACCACGGAGGCACGGGCCCCGGGACTACGGAGGTCCCCGGATCCCCAAAGGTCATCCACTTCAGCAATGACCCGTATTCTCCCTGGCCAAGTCCAGTCCGACGACATTTCATGTCACGCTCGGATGGTTCTTTCTCGCGTGTTAGTCGGTATTCTCGACCGGAATCAAGGAGTGGCGCTAGAGCTCCCGATCCTCCAAGCCGCCGCACAAGTCTTGGAAGCATCGGGTGCAATATCCCTGGCGTTCGCAGGGTCCGTCGGTTCACGCGGAACGTTCGCCTTTTTACGCAGAGGATGCACGCCCTCAAGATTATTCTACGAAAAGCACACCGTCGGGAACCCATAATCCCACCAACACCTACCACTCCCCAACTATCTCGACGAACATCCACACGTGCGTCGAGAGCTCCCTCAGTAACTTCCTTCATGCAAAATCGAAGCGTACGAATGTCGATCTCCTCTGCCTTGTCGAGCAGCCTCCAACGGTGGCTCGAGGCTAGGAACCAACTTGCTTACGAAAAACCTTCCGATCACGTCTCGATCACAATCTCGCAATACGAACGAAGAGGCAGTTGGCTTACGGATGACTGGTGTAGCATCCAGCATTGTGATGCCCGCTCTTCTCCACCCCGGTCACCGATGGAGTCGATAGCCGACCGATCGGTCACTCCCATTCATACAGAACCCCTCGCAGGGAAATACGTCTCTGTATCCCTGAGGGCAGGAGAGGAAGCTTCGAGGCGGAGAAAACGCAGCTCGGGTCGCACCATGGCTTGGTCTAACTCTGAGTTTGACACCAACTCGCTGGAGCATAGGTAGGGTGAGGTACCGATCCTAACCTGTCTCCGCTTGTTTCATTTTTTTGGTTGGTTAATGTTGCAGTAACGATCCGTGCGACGAAATTTCCTCATCACTTGTATCGATAAAACATTCTCCTCATTTTGTTGTACCTACACAGTACCTAATGTTCCGGATAGCCTAAAGCGTACTCTGACCAATATATACACATCTTGAACCGTGTAAGCCTAGTGAACTTGTTAACCCCCGCATTGAGTAGTTAGAGCAGCAACTTCTCCCGTAACTGTGCATAACAAGCCGTTTAAGCTAATGAGAGCTAAAGCATTCGATCTCCAGCCGTGATATTGACGTACCTAGCTAGCCACACCTTCTACGATCCCCGAACGTGGTCTTTTCCAAGAAAATCGTTCAAGATTTTCTCATCCTCCGCGCTGAATCCGAGAGACGACGAGACTTGAATCTCCCCTAGGGCATATCCAACCTCTTTCCTCAACCTGGCCATCCGTGCGAGGTTCTCTGGGGTGGGATGTTTCGGACTACGCAACTCAACTTGCATTATCTCGAGGTGCGGACAAGGGACCAAAGGAGTCGACTCAGGTGACGACGACGGACAAAGAGCCTCGAAAATCACATCCTCCTCGATACATTGCCCCAACTCGATCCGCTCTAGGTTCTTGAATTCGGCGATTCTCGAAACGAGGGGACCCCCCTCCTCCCTTATCTTCAATCTCGTGATCTGGGCGAACAGTAAAGAGGGGATTTTCAAAAAGAAGTCATCAAGGCCCGCAGGAGTTGGGAAGTGTGTGGTCAGGAAAACTTTGGCGCCTTTCCCCTCGAAGGTCATATCGGGGTCCCACGATACGCCTCGGAAATCCATCGAGGTGACCTCCGTCATCAGGGGATAAGATTCGGGCGGAAGGAGATCTTCGATGGTCGGAACCTGTATCCCAGAGGGCATCTTGATAACGAGCTCCTCGAGTTTCGGGGCTTTGATGTGGGGAATAACCCGAGATAGAATACTCCCGGATAACACCTCTAGGTGACGTAAAGAACCTAGGTAGATGTCATGGATCGGGATCTCTTTCGTGGATACGTCCATCATAGCGATGGAAATATTCTGTAGGCTGGGGGCGGAGGAGAGCAATCCCAATATGGCGCTCATAGGGGGTTGCGATTCCTCAGCGTACAGCGTGAGGGTGGTGAGGCTGGGGAGTGGGAAAGGATTTAGTAAAAGTGGCGAATCCTCCAAGTGGAGGTGTTGGAGCAATGGAGCATGTCGACCCAGGAAATCGTCAGGGAGTCGGGCCGTTGGATCGCACCCAGGTCCGGAAATCTCCAGGCGTTGAAGGAGAGGTGCTGGACTGCGGAAGTTGTAGATAGCTGGGAGGGCCTTACCGAAAGAGGCGTAAATCATCATCAGCCTCACCCTCCCGAGATGCGGGATGCACTTCTCCAGCGCTAGGTTCTGGGGGAATGTGGAGAGAATTTCAAAAGCTAGAACGTTTATCGGTGCTGTTTTGGAACGCTCGAGATAGGCGGATACAGAATCCGAGTTGTAGCATTTGATGTGGGTCCAGAGGCAAGGGGTCGATATGAGTGTGGAACGCCAATAGCGGCAGACATGGGTGGCGACTACCAAGTCTTGGTCGAGCATGCGGCATTCGAGTATTTTTGCTAGGATTTCTGGCGGGAGGCGGTTGATTTTTGGTTCGTGGGTCGATGACCTCTGAATTGAATTTTGAGATGAGATTGGTAGCCTACAGTATGGGCCAGTGAGTTGTTCGTGCAGCATTTGAATGACATTCGCCCGCGAGCAATTACCTGGGATCAGAGTCATCGCTAGACATGATGGAAGCCACGGGAGATCAGAATCCGGGGTGACCGGGGAGATCGGCCCTGCCGGAGAGATCATCGGTGGCCTCGGCACCCCTCCGGATGATATACCACCCAATGTACGTTTTGTCTTTTTCTCATAATCGGTGTGCTTGCACGTCGTGGCATCCCATTGGAAGCGCCACGGGAGGAGCTTGGGCCACTGAACCCAAGGTTCTCGTAAATACCGGGGTTTGGGTAGGAGACCGAGAACCCGATACCGCGGGATTGGCTCGCCGCTTTATCACCAACGGCAGACGTTTGCTGGGTGTGCCAGTCGTCGTCCTCGGGGGAGGTCCGCCTTGACTAGATCTGCACAGGAGGGCTACTACCTGATTCTTGATAGCTACAGTGTAATTTACTCAATCTGAGAACATAACTCTTGCTTCAAGTTCATAAGGAACTCGAAAAGTGGGAACGGTAATCAAGCGCATTCCGTCCCCGTCCTGATCGCAGCAACACACAGCCTGGCTGCGTTTCGCTTTGCGAGTGTATGCGCGATTTGCGGTAGGATCATTTGGGCAGGATGGATGATCTGCTGGTAACGCCGGTGAGGGCCTATAGTTACTCACAGGGTCGGATGATCGCAGCACAAGTCGACGCTAAGGGTCGAATACCTGCCTGCGCAGCCGACCGCCGAGGGGCTGACGAAGGCCTAATCATTTAATCTGAGTAACGGGGGTGGGCGCTACGGTCGGAGGTGCGGTGGGTTGCTTTACGGCCAACGATAACAGCGGTTAGCCCTCCTGCTTCATAATGGATTCTCCTCCATCATTACCTTACACTCTTCCGTCATGACCACCGATGTTCACCTACTGGTGAGTGCCAAACGCACTTCAACATAATCTGTTGTGGATCAATCTTGGTTTATAGGTCCTTGTCCACGGGATGTGGGGAAACCCTGGACATCTCACAGAGATGGGACGAAAGATAAGAGGGACATGGTTGGACATGAAAGATTCCTTCCCTGGCGAATTCTGTGTCCTCCTCGCGAACACGAATGCAGATGACTACACCTATGACGGTGTTGATCATGGTGGAGAACGAGTTGCTGAGGAGGTCCGTCGCTCAATCCTGGACTCGTTGATTCCGCAGCGGTCGCTCAATCCCGTCACTCATTGTTAGGTCTTTGAGGAAGTGGAGAAACTCAAGCAACGCGGACTAATCGTGACGAAATTCTCCGTTACTGGATACAGTCTTGGTGGACTCGTCAGTAGATACCTCATCGGCGTCCTCCACCAACGCAAGTTCTTCGAGAACGTTACCCCAGTCAACTTCAACACGTTCGCCACTCCTCACATTGGCCTCCTTCGATACCCAAACTTCTTTTCGGCCATTGCGAACTCGTTAGGACCCAGACTGTTGTCTAGGACGGGAGAACAGTTCTTCGCGGTCGATAAGTGGTCACCGTCCGGGAGACCGCTTTTGGCCGTTATGGCTGATCCAGGTGTGATTTCTCCGTGATTTCCCTTGTCAACTTGTGTTTCTGATCTCTTCGCTTAGATCGGGTCTTTTACCAGGCTTTGGAGCTATTCCCACATAAAACCATCTACGCAAACGCGTAAGCTGTTGTACATCCTTCGCCGTCCAGCATGACTAAAACGAGAACGAGAACTTAGAATCAACGACCTCACCGTGCCGTACGTGACGGCTGCGATCGAGGCTGAGGACCCGTTCCTGAACCACGCCATCAACGGAATCGACATGTATGAATTCTCGATGACCGGGCGACTATGCTCGGGTAGCTGATGAGAATCATAGAATATTTCATGAGGACTATCCCAACGTCATCAAATCTTGGGATTTTCCCACCGACGCCAGTCTCCCAAGACACTACACTCCTCGAGAAGCCGTACCGTTCTTGCCAATCAGGTTTCCCTATAACCTGGTAAGTGTCCATATCCTCCCCAATGGCTGTGGCTCGATATCTGACGATCGATGTTGTTATGACAGATCGTGTATCTCTCTTTACCCATCCTGGTTCCTACCGTTCTCGGCATCGTATACGCCAGAGTGCTGAAGCAAGGTCGCGAATCTCGTAAAAGAGTCGAAGAAATCGAGAAAGGCGATTCGTACAGCTCGAAGCTCATCCATGCCGTCGCAGAGCTCGAGAGGCAAATGGAAGACCAAGTTACGGAATTCATCGACACCCAAACCGGACCTGTCTCTCAAGAGAAACCTTCCAAAGAGAAGGAAGAAGATAAGTGGTGGGTGCCGTGTTCAAGAAAACGGGAAGGAGAACACGCTTGCTTCTGCTCTTGTAGGAAGAACAAAGAACTCCTTTCTCCTGAAACCGCTGTGAACGGGAGTGGGGGCGTTTCGAGTGGGTCAAGCAAACCTTTGGACGATAAGAAGCCCAAGGGGGGTTTCATGTCGCTTTTCAGGCACAGCTCTCGCGCTCCCTCCCCTGATCCGAGCTCCGAGACGTTATCCATCACCGAAACGGACTCGAAGGCTGAAGGGAGGTGGAATAGCAAGTATCATTCCCGCAAGAAGCCACAGCCGAAGATGGATACCCCAGCCCTCCTCGACGTGCAGAGGGAGATGATCGAGAGGTTGAATAAGTTGACGGGCTTGAAGAAGGAGAGGGCGTTCTACGATGATACCAGGAACTCGCATGCTTCCATCGTTTGCAGAGGGGATAGAGGGTTTAACCCCGACGATGTGGATAGCTCCCTGAGACATTGGGCAGATAGGTTCGTTTTCTAGAAGGTAGCAGAGAGAACAGGTTTGCATTGCATTGTATTATATATTCCAGGAACGACATGAGCGAGGTTGAGACATAGCAAATCTGTGATACACAAGAGAATAACCTATCTACGTGCTAAGGTGTGTTGGGTGGAGAAGGGACTATGTTGGTCCATCGATTCGATAGAATCGCTTTGCCCTACAATCCCGACCTGTTACATGGCCACCGACGCATTGACACGTCGACTACATCACTGACGAAGACCGCAGAGAACCAAGGCAGCGTTCATGGTCTCCTCGTCGTGATTCGCCTTACTTTTCCCTGCGGAATCCTTTCTCGGAGTCTCCTGCCTATCCTCCGACATGACGCTCGGGGTGCTATTGACCCTTTCCCTCCGGAAGCTATGGAACGGAGTGACGGCCTCATGATCCTCATCTGGCTCCGTGTCTCCCCCATCATCATCAACAAGACCAAGATTGAGGTGATCGAGATCATCCCGCTCCTCCTTCCTATGATGACTTTTCCGATCGGATAACCTAGCTGCCGCACAGGCCCATTCCAGAGTCTTGGTTCTCCTGAGCTTTCCTTTCCTCCCAAACTCGACGAACACGCGTGTAGTTTCTGGAGAATTGGATGGCGGTTCGATCGGAGACGACGGCATGTTCTCCCATAACGCGTACCCTGGACTCGAAGACGGGAGCGATTTCCGTGGTGGGGTAGGAGGTTGAGCACGATACTCGGACCTGGACGCGACGTCGTCCAGAGAAGGTCTTCCCGTTAGAGATTGTGTGCGTAGTCGACTGTGGCTGTGTCTGTTGGACGAGGTTGATGAAGACCCGATTTTGGGACGCGTGAGGGATGAGGAAGGTTGAGAGTTGGAGAATGGAAGACCGGAAGTCGTGCTCGTGGAGGTCAGCGCGGATTTCCGTTCTGTTTGCCGCTTGTTTTGGAACCAGACAGTAACCGATCGCAGTTCCCTATATACGGGTTCACGCCCCAAGCCGAGTCAGACGGCAACGCGTAATTAGCAAACGAGAATCCACGATACACGAATCCAGGAGTTTGAACGACGAAAAGAACGTACAAATCACATTCGTTCGCGAGATTTTCGCGTTGTTCTCTGGTAGGATGGCTGGTTTCGTGGAATAGCTGTTCGAGCTTCACGATCTGAGCTTGAGTGAAGCGTTTCCTGGTTCGTTTGACTTCATTTCCTGGGACGGTAGGAGTGGCCGCATCGTCCGAAGTTACGCTCGCGACCGAACTCGTGCGAGACAGGGCAGGGTTCATGTGTGGCCCCAGTGAGAGACCGTAGTGTGGCCGTGAGAGAAGGTGGAAAACGCGATGGACGCAAGTGTGTGACTAAATGGGGCTGCGGCTCTGATCGTTTAAACACGGTCACGTGAATGATGTGTGGTCGTTTTTGATTTTCTCACAATAGCTTACATCTACGGACTCAAATTTAACCGGGTTGAGTATGTTAGGGACGAAGGCGAGTGGGTGGTATTGGGTTCGCTGTTTTTGCACTTTTTTGAGGAAACAATGCACCTAGATATCACAGTATCTAAACTCACGTCGCCCGACGAGACCCAACTGATTGGGTGACTGTCCCTAAGGCTACACCGTGTACACACGGGTCTAAACGAATATAAATTGCCTTTTGAGGGGACTGCCAGGACCCCGTCCGCTCTGTCGGGTCGTGAGCAACGCGAAACTCGGTTACTGGCACCCTTCTACGACGGATATCCATATCCCTAGTCTTAGGGATAGTCACCCATTATCGATTAAACATCGTGATACTCGCGTTATAATGTACGAGAAAGATTAACGGTAAGTGTAAAGTAAAGCCAATCTACCGCCAGCAAACCTGAAACAACACATACGACCCTTCGTCTGCCCTCCCTACTCCACTCCTTCTTGCGATCTCCTCCTTGTGTAAG
Source organism: Thelephora ganbajun (assembly GCA_014904855.1). Taxonomy (NCBI): domain Eukaryota; kingdom Fungi; phylum Basidiomycota; class Agaricomycetes; order Thelephorales; family Thelephoraceae; genus Thelephora; species Thelephora ganbajun. The sequence goes on along the minus strand of MU117984.1, from coordinate 29,796 downwards.
ATGACCAGTTCACCGTTCTCTGAATCCAACGAAGAATTGGTAGTAGAATCAAGAGTGGGAAAGACATGTTCGACGGCAGCATCCATGCCCTCGTGTCGTCCTGTAGACCTCAGCGGGATTATAAGCCAGAACATAGGCCTATGTGAATCGCTATGCCGGTTGCGACGGAGATACCGTTGGACACAAGACTTGATCCATCGTGCATGATCTGGGTGATAAATTACATCCGCGGCAAGGATCATATCGAAAGATTCCTCAGAGAAGGGGTCCTCAGTGGGAGGGTTAGACCAATCCAAAGCGTGAACGGATATCGGGGACTGGTTCTTCCCTGAGACGTTGGCGGTGACATTCAAGCGCAAGTTGGCAAGGACATCGGGGTGGTAATCCGTGGCAATGATTTCTGCAGCAGGAAGGAACTTTGAAGCGACGATGCTCAACAGACCAGTACCCGCCCCCAACTCGAGAATCCTAACCCCAGGCCGGTTAAGGGAATTGAAATGGAATGAAGACGGCACCCAACAGATGCGTTCTGCGAGGATAATAGAACTTGCCCAACTTTGCAACCCAACGGATGTGTGATCCGTAGTGAGAAGAGCCCCGTCGTTTGATTGGATGTAGATGGGGCTCCCTCCACTAGATCGAGGGAAGGAAAAATCTCTCGTGAGGGCGGGCTCTGGCTCTGCGTCTCCTGCGAATGAAGAGAGTAGGGAAGCTGCGTCATCCACAACCCTGCTTCTCTCCTCAAACGTGTCGCCGTAGCCCTCCTCCTGTAGGGCTTCGGCAATCCAAGTGTCAGAACGTGCAATGAGGCCAATTAGCCACTTGACGGCGTGTTCCCGTTCAAACGGATCAGACCGAAGGACGTTAATCTTAATGTCCTCATGTCCGATCAGTTTTTGCGAAACCTCTTCTTCCACTTCGTCCTCTTCCCCATCCTCACCTTCTGCGGAAGCGTAACCGGAATCTGGTACAGATATATCGTGAATCCGAGCTGCGACTGCGTGACGTTTATGCAACACAAGTTTGGGCGGCACCGGAGGGAAGTATAATGAACGAAGTCCAGCGAGGGCTTGCTGGATTGAATGGGGCGTATGGAAGGAAAGTTGGCGAAGCGGAGGCAGAAATGAGGTGGATCGAATTGTCGATTGCATCGCTGGCGGGAAAGGAACTGAAATCTAAGCTCAGACTTCGAGGGTGACCACGTCAGACGGTGAAGCACCAAGAGCCACGGACAACTCCCACCAGATCTTTCTAAGTAGTGTTTTCTAAGAGGGTATCTTCTATCTTTTTCTAGGGTGAAACCAATGTAGGGGGAACTTGGTTGACGATGTGAATCGTCAGCAAATAAGGACCAGCATCTTGACGGAGGATAAAGATGAGAAAATGTGAGAGAAAATTCACAACCCGCTTCTTGCATTTATCGTGGCGATCGGGTGGTTCGACGCAGCGGTTTGCCAAACAGGTCCAAACAAATTCCTTGCTCTCGAAATGTCGAGAGCGATAACGATATCCTACGACCTCAAACTGCCAGCAGACACACCTCAGTCCAGTCTCACCCCATCGAAAACTCAGACATTCTCCGTGAAGGACGGAGAGTGTTATTACGCAGGCTTGAGGACCGCCATCGCGACGGCAAAAGACACAGTTGGGAAAGAGTTGACTGAATGGCGGGATCAGGTTGGTGACTTGGAGAAGGGGAAGGACGTGAAACCTCCTAAAACTCAGGCAGACGCGGACGAGGATGAAGAAGAGGAAGAGGAAGGCAAGTAGTGTATTAGGAGGCGAATGTAGGATGGGATATTAATTAGCTCTCTTTTCTTTACCTCTAGGCCTCTCGTGAACAACCATTTTGTTGCTGTTCTTGGGACCCTTTGGACCAGGCTTCCTCGTTCGTTTACCCTTTGTATTCCATCCCCAAATCGAACGAGGGTGTTTGTTACCCTTCGATTTACCACGTCCACCACCGTGAGGGTGATCGCATCTGAGGAATGGCGATGAATTACAGTAAACGGATCATAGAGGGGAGGACGAACCTATTCATAGCCATACCACGGACTTTCGGTCTACGGCCCAACCAACGACTCCTGCCAGCCTTGCCCAAACTACGGTTCTTCCACAGCGGATTGCTAACCTTCCCGATAGTAGCACAACATTCCTGTAACACCTTCCGGACTTCACCACTCTGCAACTTGACGTGGGTATATTTCCCTCCCTCTTCATGTGAGACTACCTGTCCGAAGGAACCCGCCGAACGGACAAGGATGCCGCGTCCCTCGAGTTGGAGGGCAATAGAGTTGACAATGGTGCCAGGAGGAATGAGACGCAACGGGACGACATTGCACGGTTTGATTGTCAGCGAGCGAAGAACACCAAGTGCGAGTGAAGCGCTCGAAGTTTCAACGACACCATCCGCGTTAACGGTTTTGATAGCTGACTTGACGCGTTCCTCCTTCGAGTCCTTGTAGCCAGGAACCAGACCATCCGGAATGCCCTGCTTGAAGCTCTCCACAACGTGACCCGCCCGTAACCCCTCCGTAGCCAGAATGTAGCTCCATTTCTTAATCCCTTCTACGTTTGGATCGCGGTTTTTAATGAGCGCGATGTGTGCTGACCTGTTCGGGTCGTACTCAATCCGGACAACGTCGTGTGGGCCCGGCTCTTTACGGACAAAGTCTACCAGACGGACTCTACGTCTATGACCCCCTCCACGGTGTCGTATGGTGATCCTGCCGGTATTGTTCCGTCCACCCTTTTTGCGCAATGCGACGGTGAGCTCTCGGATGGGTCGGCCTTCCCAGAGATGGGGATTTAAAGGGCGACGAAGGTGTCGAATACCGGGGGTAATGGGTTTGTAGGTTTTGAAAAGGTTCGAAGTCCGGGAGAGAGACTGAGCGACGGATGCAGTAGGGTCGAGAGAGACTTCGGTAGCGTAGTTTCTAAGCCCGAGCGTCGTGGTCGTCAATGCTGACGTTTCCCGTGACTTCAAGCATGACCGAAGGAGAGTCCGGCTGTACCGAGTCGTGAACATGGGAGAGGACGGTCGGAGGGAGGTGGAAGAGGCGTGGTACTACGTGATCGACAGCTTCTGCCAATAGTCGCGATCAGCACCCATCCAAAAAGCACAAGATGGTGATTCTCTCTCCCCTCGTCTGCTTACTTGCACTCTAATCTAACAAATAAGATACCGGAAACAGGCTCAGATATCCACCAGTACTGCAGAGCTACGCGAAATTACGAAAATGGAGCGGATAGGTGCGTTGATGTCACAGATTCATTCACTTTCCCTAAAACTTGACATTAGGTCCCCACTCTCACATCCAGGGGCTGGGTCTGGATGATAGACTTGAGCCAAGATCGAATTCTCAGGGTATGGTTGGCCAGGGAAAGGCGCGCAAGGCTGCAGGAATGGTCCTGAAAATGGTCCAGGAAGGCAAGATTGCAGGACGCGCTATTTTGTTTGCTGGGCCCCCGTCCACCGGAAAGACTGCCATTGCGCTTGGTGAGCCTGGACCCGCGCTCTCCACCCGGCGAATGCACGAAGCGGGTGAACACTGGCTGATATGATCCATTACAATAGGGATGGCTCAGACGCTGGGACAAGATGTGCCTTTTACGATAATTGCTGCTAGCGAGGTCTTTTCGTTGTCTATGTCAAAAACGGAGGCCCTCACACAAGCATTGCGGAGGAGTATTGGCGTCAGGATCAAGGAAGAGACTGAGGTAATCGAGGGTGAAGTTGTGGAGATCCAAATCGACAGGAGTCTTACTGGCGTACGTTGCTAAGCCCTTGTCATTCGTTCAGACCTGACTGTGAGCACGCATACCAAGGCTACAAAAACGGGCAAGTTGACGATCAAAACTACGGACATGGAGACGGTCTACGACCTGGGGACCAAAATGATTGATTCACTATCAAAGGAGAAAGTGTTGGCAGGTGACGTTATTGCCATCGACAAGACATCTGGAAAAGTGACCAAGCTTGGTCGTTCTTTTGCTCGGTCGAGAGACTATGATGCCATGGGTGCCGATGTACTTGTTCCCACCACTCCTTGTCGTGCCTAACTGATGAACATCGTTTCGTTTGTTCGTGTAGACGAGGTTTGTGCAATGCCCAGAGGGCGAAGTCCAAAAACGCAAAGAGGTCGTCCACACCGTCTCGTTACACGAGATCGATGTCATCAACAGTCGGACACAGGGTTTCCTCGCGCTCTTTGCTGGTGATACCGGCGAGATAAAACCTGAACTCCGAAACCAGATCGACACGAAGGTAGCAGAGTGGAGAGAAGAAGGGAAGGCTGAGATTATCCCAGGGGTGAGTGCTCTTCCTCCCAAGAACACCTCTGAACTAGGCGCTAACACGGCACTGGACGCGTTGTTAGGTATTGTTCATTGACGAAGTGCACATGCTTGACATCGAGTGTTTCTCCTTCCTCAACCGAGCTCTTGAGAAGGAGCTGGCTCCTCTGGTAATCATGGCCACGAATCGAGGAATGTCCCGGGTTCGAGGGACCAAGTACACGAGTCCCCATGGCTTACCGGAAGATCTTCTGGACCGGATTCTGATCGTGAGTACGAAGGAGTATAGTCCAAGTGAGTTGGAGCAAATCGTTCTCATACGGTAAGACACCCCGCCTCCTCTCCTCCTTGTGCTCAACTCACCCGAGAAATAGAGCTCAAGAGGAGGACGCCCAGTTGGGAGAAGACACGCTCCAGACTCTCGCTTCTGTTGCGAGAGAATCAAACCTTCGATACGCATTGAACCTCATCTCCACAGCGAACATGATTTCCAAGAGGCGGAAATCAGAGAAAATAGAAGTTGCTGATGTGAAGAGGGCCTACGAGTACTTCCTGGACTTGACGAGAAGCCAGGAGTGGTTAAAGGGGCAGGCGGGGAAGATGATTTTCGAGGAGGGACAACAGCAGAGTGACGACAGGATGGATCAGAGTTGAGTGTTGTTACTTAGAGAGTGCGTGGTGTTTAGATGTCGAACCATTTTATTGGCGAGAGTTTCCTCATTTCTCCGGTGCAACGTCGGTCAGTCCCACCCGCTAGATCCAACTCCTGGTCAGCGAAGAAGAACGGTTTTGAGAAATCGGACTGGTTCCCCGAGAAGGTTCCGCCCGAGAAACCTGTGGGGTGATCCAGGCTCTCTCACAAAGGAAACTCGCTCGAGATGAGTCTCCTCTAGAAGTCGCCTTCGTCATTATGGAGGGGACCAGATTAACTGACCTGAGCGCACTCCTGGAAAAGAACGAGCACGGAAGCAGGGAGTTTCCAGTTAGTCATCCGTATGACAAGCGGGACGCCGGGAGTTCAGAAGTATTGTGGGCGTCCCCGGGAAGCCTGATCGGCCCGTTCACCACCACCACGCCGACGTGTACCCACCTTTTCCAACTACCTGAACCTTCCACAAGTCATGGCCTTCGAAATTGGTACTCAGCTCGCATTGGGTGCAGAGAGGGTGGAAGCTTTGAGGTGAGACCATGCTTCTCGTCTCATACCATCACACCGTTGGAATGTAGTTGATGGTGATATCCCCGTTAGTATCGAGGATCGAAGCTCGTCCACTAGAACTACGACGCTTGAGGATCAGCCTTCGCTTGGGAGTGTTATTTGTGACCCGCATCCTCCCTTGAACATGACTACCCCAATCGACCGACTCCCAGTCGAACTGTTACAAACCATCTTCAGGATCACCCTCCCGATCCGGACGAAAGCCCACGTTCTCCAAGTCCTCCAAACCGCTCACGTCTGTAGATACTGGAGAGCCGCCGCACAGTCATGCACCGAGCTCTGGTCGAGCATCTTCATCGACGATACGCCCCCAGACTTCGTTACACGTTGTCTCGAACTCGGTGGACAGTCTTTGATCGTCTACATCGACCTCAGAGTCACGGTGTCCTTCTCTCTGAGCGAGTACATGATCAAGAGACAACTACTACCCAACGACGTCAAATCAATCAACCTCCTACTCGAACACCCCGAACACGTGCGAACCCTCGACATCAAAGCACCGTTCAGACACCAGAGGCTTTTGACTCCGTTGATTGACGCCTGTCGGGTGTTATTCCCGTATGTCAGTCGCTTAGGTTGGGCCGACGTTTCTGTGGACCCGCAGAATGTGGATGTCACCATCCCCTACCCGTTACCGCATTTGAGGCACCTATCTCTGTACCGGAACTACGGCGCTCCGATCATCGACGAGGTTTCTGGTTTAAAATCTCTGCGGTGGACAGTCGAAGATTTGTCTCCGAAGATGTTCATTGAACTTCTTCAGAGGAACCAAGGTCTCGAGTCGATAACCCTGTCGGATTGTACATGTTACACCGGTCCAGAGGACCCACGGCCAGTATCACTCCCAAACCTCAAATCTCTTATCATGATAGATTGCATCGAGATGGCGCAATACCTCGAGCCTCCCCTACTCTCATCCCTTCCTGTCCTCCGTGTTTGTAATGGCGGGAATACTTCCTACCAGACTGGCTTCTGGTTCTCTTCACCCGACGACCCTAGCCTTTCCCTGAGGGTCACCGTCGGAAGCCTGAACCCGTTCGTCACCGCCATGTTGGCACCGTTCTTTAAGGGTGTGACCACGTTTGGTCTGCACCAGTTCGCCAATCACAGTCGCTTTAGATTCCATCAATCCCAAGAAGAGTTGGATTTTGTCTGGACACTACTTCCCTTTCTCCGTGTTCTAGAGGTCACCTGGAGTCAAGGCCTGGATAGGGTCCTACAACCCCTTCTCGATTACACTGACATTTGCCCTCGCCTGTCGAGGATAGAGATCTCACCTTCCAGCAATCTCATAGACGATCGGGGCGCACTCGACTTCTTCCCAAGACTTCTCAAATCCCGTGTTGCGTGCGGGAAGCCCCTTCCAGAGATTGTTCTCAGCCACAAGCTAAACCCGGACGGCTCTCCAAAGGAACTTACCCCACTTCCCCTGCGAGATTGGTTCCGCGGGTATCCCTCTTCCCCTGAGGGAGCGGTAGATCATCCCAGTTTTGTCCACTTGGATACGTTTGACTTTGTTCAGCGGGTGTTGTCGAGGGTTCCTTAGACTAACGTAGGACGCTTGTGTTGTATCGCAATAAATGTTATCCCCTACTCCCATCGCGAACTTGAGATTGTTCATCAATCCACCAGCTCGTCAATCACCCCCGTGTGAGGATAACTCGTGAAACAATAAATTGAAAACTATTTTCAAGCCATGAAATATATGTACATGTAGCGGGGGGTACTACTACAAAAGATAATTGGTAGTCGTTCTTTTGAGAGGGCGTGACAGGTATACAGCTTTCAACAAGATTCAGATATTACGGCACTATAACTTCGTCCACGATCTTTCTCAACTCCCTAATCTGTGAAGGGGAGCACCGAGACTGTCCCATGATCCGGACGGTCCTCACTGCGTGACCCGCTTCTTTTCGCTCCCTCAAAATCCCCGTTAGCTCATCGAGGAGGAAATAATTATCCTTGGGAGCTATCCGTACTTCCTTTAACGCAGGGCAAGGAACCAATTCGACATCGCCAGATCTGTAATAACTCGGTCGAATTATACGGACCAGCGTGTCGATTTCGCCCACCAGCCAAAGCGTCTGTAAGCTCCCAAGCTGCCTGGTCGGGATATCTTCAGGAGGCGGACAACCGCCTGACGCCTCTATAGTCAACGTCAGCAACCGCCCGAAGGAAATCGGTTCGTGTGGTGAGAGCCAGTGACTGATGGTGGAATCGGTGCCGCGCGCCCTTGGAATTTCGCGGATACAAAAGGGGGGAACTCCCTGGTAGCGGAAACGACACGATCGGCTGCCGTGCTGATAAACGTATTCCAATGCAATCGGTTCGAGGAGCAACGGAAGGTGACCGCCGTGGGGAGGTAAGATGGTGGAAAGGGTGGCCTGCTGGCGCTGGGGATTGCGAGTTACCCTGACCGTCAAGTCGTTGAGTTCTGGTGCGATTAGGCAAGGTATCAGGCTAATCGACCCATCACAGTCGGCCCAGTCGAGTTTGCGTAGTTTACTGAGAGTAACCTCCTTCAACGGCTCGTACATCCGTGTTCTCCGAACGCGAACGTGCATTTTGACAGTCTCGATCAATGGAGAGGATACAAAAAGGTCCAATAATTCTTCAATCACGACGTATGCGGTTTCTGCGACCCAGTCGATATGGGTTAGTACCGGTAGAGGAAAAGTGAAGACCACGCTTGGCGAGACTGTGTAAAACGTGAGGCTCCGCAACAAGGGGGAATGTCGCCCGAGGAAATCGGGTGGGATATAAATGGCACCACCGCCACCTGTGCCCACAAGAGATTGGTAGTGACGGGTATTTGCCTTGAATGTCAGGGACTGAAGGTTCGGAGTTTTGTGGCATAACCGTGCGGCAATCTTTTTGATCTGTTCCTCTTCTGCCTGGATGGACAAGGACTTCATCCTGGTAACCCAAGGAATGGCGCCCAAGAACACTCCTTCGGGGCCGAGGATAGAGCTTCTTACTTTCCCAATGGTGACGTCGATGAGTGCCGCTTTGGACCGTTCGAGGTAGAGGGATGCGCGGGCGCTATATTCGAAGTCGATCTTGGTCCAGAGAGATGGGGTAGATGTGAGTATGGTACGCCATCGGGAACAGACATGAGTAGCCACGATCATGTCTCTGTCGTTTCCGCGGTCCTCGAACACTTTTGCGAAGATCTCAGGTGGGAGACGATTGACGGGTCTCAATTCGTTCACGGCTGAGCGGATCGCAGCCAAGATCCGCACGACTTCTTGTTCGAGGTCGAGTATCTGCTCTCTGGTTGAGACATAATCCGGAAACCGATATCTCTATGTCTCATGCATACCTTCTCCTTTGATAGACCGTGTAGGCCACTAAGGTTCCTGATTAGCCACATTCGATGCACCTGATTTCACGTTCATGCCTACCTTCCGATAAACCCATTATCAACGACCACCACCTTTGCGAGCGCAGACACCAATTGTTCGACGCTCGAGTCGCCTTCTGTATGTACTCTCATCGTGGGGCAGGTCGAAGGAGGGGGTGCGGCGACTGCCGGTGCGTCGATTACTATCGGTTCTAGTTGTGGCGCTCGACCTTGAGATTGAGGCCTATGATGGGCGATGCGTGTAATCCGAGAACCCATGACGAAATGTAGGTAGAGAATTTCTATGACTACAAAAGGCATATATACCGGTAGTTATATGGGTCAACGCTCGTGCCACGTAACGTCGACAATAAGCAAGGCCTATATGGTCATGGTCATTCAACTGGCCAAAGGCCGTGCGTACGAGGTGTAGATCGCCCGGATTGATTAAGGTTTCAGGACCACGCCCTGACCGCGCCATGCAACAGCTACTCACGTTCCAATGGTCCAAAATCTACGAGGAACGGGGCGTTGCTCATTTATGCGAAAAAGTGGTGTAGAGTGCTACGAAATACAAATTGGCAAACACCCCTTGTGTATGAAAGAGTACTTATAATCTCCATGCCGCATTTTAACAAAGTCTGGGATTCAACCTAGCATCAGCGCATCCACACATTTCATGAGCTCCGAGGCCTCTTCACCCCACCACCTTTTGTCTTTTTCCGTAACACGGATGGTGCTCACTCCACTCCTTCAAAACCTCCATCAACACTCCGAGTAGGGTGTCGCCATTGTGAGTGGTCAGGTGGGTCTCCGAAAGTGAGGGGAAAGGTATCGGGTGGATCCCGTTAGTCGCGTTCCTCGGTTGTATGACACAGAGCAACCTGCCCACTTCACCCACCAGTTCGAGGCTCTCTAAGCCCTCGAACTGATCGGTCTGAAGGTCGCCATGTCGTGGGTAATCCCCGGACCCCTCTAAAACTAGTTGCTTCGTCCTCGTAAAAGAAATTGGCGAGTTCGACGGGAGCCGGGGGTCGGTTGGAACACCCCTGGGTGGAATTTCCAGGAGCTCGTGGGATTTCCGCTTGCATAGCTGAGATCACATGACCGGGTGAACCTCCGACAGGTGTATTTCAATGCTGTTGGCTCAGTGAGGAACGGGATAACAGCGAAGGGGTAAGGCGGTGGAGAGATTAGTGATTGGGGGTCACACATACCGTCAAATCGTTGAGTAGTGGGGCGATGAGGAAAGACATCAAGCTGAATGACCCTCCACAGTTGGCCCAGGAGGGCTTGCATAATCTACTGAGAGGTACGACCCTTGGTCGCTCAGCTCCCGTTAGTCGAAAAGTCAGGTCGATAACCTCAAGCGGTGGGGCTGTGTCAAAAGGACTAAAAGTTCCTCAGTACTGACCACCGAACTTCTGTCGGTCCATTGGAGGTTATTTAGATTTTGGAGAGGGAGGTTGATGACTGGGGCTGGCAAAACCGAAAGGAATGTGAGCTTTCGGAGGGCAGGCACTTGTCGGCCAAGGAACTCACGGGGGGATGCGAATGAAGCCACCGGTACTCCTGTGGTATGTGTGTCCAGTATTAAATGTCATCGACTGAAGGAGTGGGGTAGGGAGATACAACTGGCCAGCGATCCACTCGATGAGCCCTCGGCCCGAGTGGATATATATGGATTTCATCCCACCAATCCAGGGCATATCTCTACCGTAGAAGCCCCCGTAGTTTGGTGCTGAAGCGCTGATCCCTCGATGGAAACGCAGAGAGGTGTGCCCTTGGGCCGGTCGAGATAAGCGAACGCACGGTCGGGATCCCCGAATACAACCTCTGTCCAGAGCAGCGGAGCCGATAAGAGCGTAGAACGCCATCTCCCGCAGACCTGGGTTGCAGAAATCAGATCCCGATCACTGTTGTGGCGAGATTCGAGTATCTTCCCCAACACCTCAGGCGGAGGACGATCTACTGCAGTCGTTTGGTTCCCCAAGACCCACGGGACTTGGGGTTCAGGAGCGAGAACCTTTTCTGTGAACTCATATCTCATGCAAAATCAGAGTGTTTGATTTCCATACCTTCACGGGGAGATCGAGCAAGGTACTAAACTCTCCTGGTTAGTCATGCCCCAAGCACTTCGAGCGGCAGAACCTACCCCCCAGGGCAACCCTCATCCGTGTCCACCGCCTTTTTGAGCGCAAAAGCCGGCTGTTCAACGTTCAAGGTTGAGGTCACTTGCTCCCTGGATGTCGATGAGCTGTCATCATGGGGCGGAAAGGGCTGACGGCGCCTGCGGCTGCATTCATCGGCCCCAAGTTTACTCGTAGTGCTCAGCTTCGAGGTGCTGCACATGATTCAAACCCCACTTCAGTCTCCAGAGTTAGGTTCCTGATAGTAGTGCGTGATTGGTTTGGATATACAAGGGGATGCTGTCGTATGATTGGGTAAATGGTCGCTGATATTTTCTGTTCTGAGTTGAACGGCGAGGTATACAGAAGACCATGTATGTCCGATTTGCCCAAGGACTGTATTTGAGGATCGAAAGAGCCCGGTCGTCAAATGGCATAATGCCCAAAGTGTGAAGTGCATAACGAGGGGTTTTTCGTCGCTCGCCACGGGGCGGACCGATCGTCATTCGTTTCGTGCTTCGTATTCCAGCCCTTTCGGCAAGTTTGTCCTGGTGTCTCAGCGTATGTACGTAGTGCGTTATGAACGACAACTACTATTCTCTGGGCACCAGAAAGTAAATGGTCAACGGCGATCGCGCTGTGGCTTTCAATGGCTCATGGGCGCTTGTCGATTTTCGCACCATCGCTACGCCTAGAAGCAGAGAATGGTGAGATTGTTTTACCCCAAGACTGGTGGGTCAAGCAAAGTCTGTTTTGTACGGTACCGGTGGCGGTGTAAGAAAGCATGGCCATATAAGGTAGAGCCAGCGGAGTCAAAGGATACTGTGGTGGTATTGAATGTCTCCAGGTATCTTCGCATTTGGTCACTGGTGGCATAGACGAAGGTTGTTTGCACTCCGTGTGCTAGTATTTGGAAGTCGGTCGTGGAGTTCGGAGCCTGAAGCCTGAAGCCCGAAACCAAAGAGTTGATATTCGATACCAATAGTCACTGGTTCACCCAGAGAACTAGGACAGTCAACTCCTGTGCAATGAACAGGTTCCGGTTGAGGGTAGAAAGCTCGGTTCCGACGCTATTTGGAGGGGTTGATTTCAGGTCATCCTCTGCGTCCGTAGCGAGAACATTAGCATGGAGTACATATGTATAGCTGCGCGCGTGGTGCGCAAAATAAGAGACACAGGCAACAACTTATTGTTATCGAATAAACCTGGAAGCTAAGGTTAGACCTGTCAAGATGTCGACCTTGTCGGGGACGTACCAAGAAGTTGGATCCCTTGGTGTTCGTACTTACCCTCGGTATTCGTCGTCGTCATCGTCGTCTTCACTCTGGTTAGTGGCGGTCAGATCCTGGTTGTGCATAGTTGGATGAAGTTATTACATACAGGTTCGGCGAGAAGCAGACCAGTGAGATCTTCGTCTCCCTGTATATGTTTGGTCATTTCAGGCCTAATAACCCCAGACGAGATGTAGACTAACCTCTTCCCAGGGCTCGTCATCCTCGTCAACTTCCATCTCATCTTCAGTGTGTTCGGCTTCCGGTTCATCATCCTCCTATAGATGAAAGACGCGTGTCTAATCGCGTTATTTTACCGCGACTGGGATGGTTTTACCTCTTCATAGTCGTCTCCCTCGTTGTCCACGTCTTTCATAGAGACTTCGGACTCGGATTTCGCGCGTTCCATGGCAGACATGGTGGATAATGAATGAGTTGTGATCAAGTCTAAGAAAAGCGTGATGGCCGGTATTAACGCCCCGGTGAATTTCTAATGGGGACACGAGTCAGAAAGACCCCGTGCACCGTGGATGGGTGAAGAGGGAATAGTCTAAGAGAAGAGATGAGGGAGGGTGGCTGGAGATGATTTGCCGAGAACGGGACGCGCTTTGCTTCCGAGGCTGGATTGGATGACGCCCGCGTCCTGGGGCCAACGGGCGGCGCAAAGCAAAGGCATGTGGTGATCACCACCTTACCTGACAGCGACGACGACGTATACGAACGAAAAGGACGACGACTGAACGCTGGATGTCTGCTCGATAAACTCGTTCCTTTCATCTTTTCCAAACCCCCTCCGACGATCCCGCCCGTGTGTGTGTGACCGTACAAGCCCAGGCAACCCGCATCCCGACAGGACATTTCCACACCGAGGATTTCGACCGGTCAGGAATCATCCGTACGCGATAGCCGACCGGGTTTCATTTGAGACAGGCAAGGTGATATAAAAAGAGAAAGAGAAAGAAAGAGAGATGGCGCCCAGTTTTTTCGCCAAATTTACAAGACCTGGGAATAGCACAAATACATCTTCTGGCGAGACTTCTCCTCGGCAAAGCCACTCACAAAATCCTTCCGTGCAGAAGAAGCCTGTTCCGGCTCAGATTCGGGTGACCCCCGCTCTCGATCCGTCACCGACGACCGACGCTGTACCCGACGACATTCCATCCGATGGCGGCTCGAGCCTAAACGTCACCGTCATACCCCCTTCACCTTCAGTCTCCCTCCCTTCCGAGTCCAAGAACGGGGGTAGCTCACCAGATTTAAGACTGACCAAAGCTTCCCCTTCAATCTCTTCCCGCCCCGCACAGCCACCCACGCCCTCAACAGACGGAGAACTGACCCCTATGCCTCATCGCAGCGACAACTTCCTACGGCACGCCCAGTCCACCGGCAGTCTCAGAGCTGACGCGGAATTCGGCGGCCTCGACACTTCCGCCAACAGGAGCCCGGTTCGCAACCGCTATGCTACACTCGCCTCTCCACACACGCCCCACACGCTTTCGGAGCGCCGCAGCAATTCTTCATTAATAGTAGAAACATCAAAGGACAAGCACTTCATCCCTTCCCCCAGCGAACCCTTAGTCGAATCACCCACCTCCCTAGTGTCCCATACACAAACGATCACCAGGAATTTCACCACAAACAACATCCCCGTCACCACCTCAAATACTTTCCTCTCTCCAAAGCAGGACTCCGACGCAGCCTCTATCCGTTCCGTCAGCAGCTCTCGATCGAGATCGTTCTTCAGCGGCGGAACTTTCGATTCCATTAAGAAATCCCGTTCCAAGTCGCCAAAAAGGAAACCAACGGGTTTGGCCTCAGCCATTGCGATCTCTGGACTCACCGTGGCCATGTCCCCTCAAAACGAACTAGCTGAGCAGCTCAAAGAGTCCGTTGGTGAGAAAGGTCATACTCGAAACCGGTCCCTCTCATCCGTCGGACGCCACGAAAAGCTGGCATCCTCCCTCGAACTTCCTGGAAATGCTTCCAGTAATCGTTCCAGAGCCCCATCCTTCGTTCAACCCAGTGACTACTTCTCCGACAACGAAGAGTCCGACGAGTCTTCCGACGATGCGGACGATGTAACAGCAGACCTCATGCCTGTCACCGGCTTCGCTGTAGCCAGCAGCAAGCGCAACGCGGACTTCCACGAGTTGTTCCCAGACATACCCGAGGGCGACTACCTAATTGAAGGTGCGCCAGATCAGCGTTTCATCAATATAGGGTGATGATCTCAAAGTCGTACCATTCGTCCCATAGATTATGGTTGCGCATTGCAGCGGGACATTCTCATTCAGGGGCGACTCTACATTTCTGAGAACCACGTGTGCTTCCACGCCAACATCTTCGGTTGGGTCACGGATGTGAGTTTATGTCTTTGTCCCTGTCGTGACGTCAACCTGATCGAATCCCCTTGATCTTGATTGTTATCCGTTCTATGTCGCGACGTGCGCCCGGGAACCGTAGTTGGCTATTCCCATGCACGAGATCATAACCTTGGAAAAGAAGATGACGGCATTCGTGATCCCAAACGCCATTTTGATTACGACAAAGAACAACAGATACACGTTCGCCTCATTCTTGTCCAGAGATAACACATACGAGGTCATTCACAACAGTTGGCGGATGTCTGGTGCGGATATCTCCGGAAACGGGGGTGGAAGCATGCGAACTTCCTTCGATTCCGCCGAATCTGGTAGGACTGGTATGGATGGCATCAGGGTGGACGGCGTGAACGGCAACGGTTCTGTTGGTGAGAGTGTAGGTCTGGGGAAGGCGCCGAAGGTGACGAAGTGTCAGTGTGGAAAGGACGGAAGTCATTACAGTGAAGTCGCGATGGAGGCCGTATTCCCCGGCACACCAGAGAAGATTCATAATCTGATTTTCGCGAGTGGTTTCATCAAAGATTTCATGAGGGAAGACCAGAAGCTTTTGGGTGCGTGCCCTCAGTTGCCCCGTCTCTGTTTCATATCACATCTTGATCTGTGGGGTGTGGATTGGGCGCATCTGACATTGATATCGAAATGTTGCTAATCTCACCCTTTTTCTATTCTAGATCTGCAGATTTCGGATTGGGCACCCTCGGCCAACAGCCATGGAAACCCCAAGCTACTCACCCGTAACATGTCTTACATCAAGCCCCTCAGCGCCTCCATTGGGCCTCGACAGACGAAATGCGAGCTCAGCGACGAGGTCGCATATTGCGACTTCGATGATTTCGTTTCGACTTTGACCACAACGCGGACGCCGGATGTGCCGAGCGGGAACGTGTTTTCGGTCAAAACGAGGACGTGTATCATGTGGGCCAGTAATGTATCGAGTAGAGTGGTTGTTACGACACAAGTCGAATGGTCCGGTCGGAGTTTCGTCAAGGGTAGGTTCCCGTTTCATTACGAGGCTGGGGTCTGGCGGCTAAAAATTATTGAATAGGAATCATTGAAAAGAGTTGTATCGATGGCCAAAAGGCCTATCACGTCGACCTCGACAGAGCTATTCGTGGCTACATCCAAAACCACCTCTCCGAGTTTGTCCCAGAAGGTGTTACAGAAGCCGAAGCTGTGGTGACTCAAGCTGCTGTCGCTGTCGCTCCGGAACCCATATACTTGCCAATGACCGCCTCAGAGGTTATGAAGGAAAGGAACTTGGCGCGCAATCAACGTGGCCTGCAGTGGGCGTACGATACCTTCGAAGGAGCGTTCGATGTGGCCAAGAAATCCGCAGAGACTGCGTTCGAGCTTATCGGAGACGCGCTCGATTCGTATTCTTCGCTTTCGTGGTCACATCTCGTCATATCCATTTTGGTTATTACTAACATCTGGACAATCTGGAGGAGCAACGGGAGGGACGAAGTGAGGCGAAAGAAGGAGATGCTAATACATGAAGAGAGGGAGAGGTGGGTGAAGGAGGCCGTTACAACCCTTTGGCAGGAGCTCGCGAGGAACGGAGGATTGAGTCCGCATCCTGGGTATATCCCCCCTCCGCCTCTGGAACCCTTACATCCGGAACAAGTCGGCGGAAGGTCTGGGTCCTGGAAAGACGAGGTGGGAGATATATCGAGGGTGTTGGATGAGCTGCAAACGAGGCTGGATGGTCTGAAAGCGGCCCTGAAAGAGGTACAGGCGCAAGCTCAGTCCCAGGATCGACCTCAGGGATCGCTGGGTGATCTAGACTAGACATGAATTCCCATTTTTTCGATCGGTCTGTAAGAATACGCTGTTTTTATCACTTCTCTCGCTCTTTTTTTCTGTGGTGAAATACCCGTTTCTTCCGCTGCTCCTTGGGTTCATTTCGGTGACACTACCTACTTCATTCCCCCTGGACTCTCCTTCATCGACATCCCCTCCTATCGCTGTCGCTGTCCCTGGCATTAATTCTTTTTTTTGCCTCTACCTGTTATCTTGGCTTTGTTCAGCATCACACACGTTCGTTTTTTCCCTCCTCGCTCTCCATTAGTGCACCCCTCATGATCGTATCACCTCGCGCGGGCTTTTCCGGCCTCGTAATTCCGTACTTGCTTTCTACTTCCATTTTTTTGTAACGACAATCTCTATCGCCTACCAAAGCGAAAGATTCCGAGAGCGACTGATGGTGTACGTTTTATAGTATTTATTGTCAATCGCCCAAACGAGAAACGTTGAGGTTTAACGAGGTTGAGGCGCTGGCGCTGAACGCGAACGCTTGAGATGTGGTATCCTGACTTCAGTATCGATGGCGCTACTGAGGGAAGTCTGTTGCTACAATTAGATAGGTATCATAGGACTGAATCTACCATATTCTAGCTAGGGGTTATACGTGGTAAAAACAATCGCGATACAAGAGGAGGGTGGCTTAGATACATGTGTGGAGTATTAGAGATGTAAACCTCAACCTGGAGGCATAAAAAAAAGCGGAGAGAATCACCGAGTCCGAGACGAAAAGAGACGTTCCTAGGAATTAGGAGAAGAAAAAAGACCGACCCATGGGGAGGAATCGTGAAGATCCCGCGCTGGGAGTCAACCCGCAGAACCTGCCCTGCCTACATCAAGTCCAGCTGCCTGTGAACGGCCGGCAGTGTAAACATCTGAAGTTCCTCGTGAATCACCTGCCACTTCGTAGCGTTTCTCTCTGGTACCCCAATGAAGGTGACTTTCGGGAAGAGTTTGGACACCGCCAACGCGATCATAGTAAGAGATCCCGGGTTGTTTGGCAGTGCGGTATCGCCCACATCCCACAGGGTGACCCTCAAATTGGGTTCCATGTAACCACCAGGCACGAAAGTTCTGATGTTGAAATGGATGGCGAGCAGGTAAAGATCCGGACAATTCTTAGTGAGTACAGTGAGCGTATGGTACCCGACGTCGGTCGTTAAACCACCGTAGGCGCAAGGCGAACCTCCAAAGTTTAGCTCCTTCAGCCGAGGCATCCACCCGGATAATTCAACGACGTGATTGTGACGGAATCTGAAGTGACAAGACCGGTTACAGGGGACTTCAAGGTGAAGGGCTTGCAAGTTGGCGAAAGAGTCGAAGATCGAAACGAACTCCCAGGTGAGAACTCCATCATCGGGATCAGTTATCCAGGAGAATGCCTTCACGCTGTCGTAAAGCCCGGTATCCTCGAAGAATTCGGCTAAGGCGACTGGACCGTCCTCTGGTTCCGGATAACGGCAGATCAGGGTAAAATGTGTGAGTTTGGATTCCCTGAGGGTACCGAGGAGGTCAATCATGTCGAGAGGCTCGTCGAGGGTGAATGTTAGGCACTCGAGAGAGGGTAGGATACTCCACGGTGCGGGATCAGGGATTTGGGGGATGTGCAGCTCCAACGCTTGCAGTGCTGGAAGCTGCAGAATGTCGTTGACGAGTGGGGCGGACGGATCCTGGGGAGGGTAGAACAGCTTGAGAGTGAGGGAATTGTTGTAAATGATCTGTCGTATGGTATCCTGGAATTCTTGGCTCTCTCTTGGTTCCGGGTCGGAGAGATGGAGATCCTCCAGATTCATGCAACGCGATTCTACGAGACGCAAGGTCTCCTGGAAATCCTCGTCTTCTGCTCCTTCCAAGTTGATCTTCAGATTATGGACGCCAAAAGTTAAGAAGTGTTTCAGGTACTGTAGCTGGTCCGGAGATGTCATCCACCAAAGTGTCTTGACTTTGGGCCACATTGTGAGCCAGTCAAACGATTCGTATGGATCTATTAGGGTCTTAAGTGTTCGGACGTTTAAGCCCAGCTCGGTATGGGCGTGCAAGTCCGTGACTCTGGTCGTATATTGTCTGAGCCGCGCGAGTTCATTGGAGGATATAGGCCGGTTGAGAGACTAGCAAAGATCGTTTGATGTCAGCGTTCGTTCGTAGCACATGAAAGAAGTGGGGCGTACGAAAGAGGATCTGGTGTAAGACCATGAATTCGGCGGGAGGGTTTTCAGAACATTGATAAAGTCTACTTGTTGTTTGCCCCACAACACGTCGAGAGAAATACCTTCCAGAGACCTGCAGGTTCGGGCTAAGGCCGCCAAAGTGGCGAGGCCTCTGTCGGATTCGGCTATGCTGTCGCAAATGATCCTGAATATTTCGTTCACAAGGAACACGAGGTGCATGGCGGGGGTATCCGTGGCTCGGTTCAGAGTCCCTGTCTTGTCGTAGTGCGCGTCGTAGATATGGTGTGGTGGTGGGGGGAGTTCGTGGTTATGGTTCGTCAATCAAGGATGGCGTGTCGAGAGTAAGAAGTTTGTGAAAGAAAAGTCGAGTTTTGAAGGGCGTTTAAATGCGTGGACGGCGAATGTACTTCACGCGAGAGTATTTTCCATGGCTTAGAGTTTACAATGACAAAGAGCGAGAGACCGTGTCTTAAGCTTAAGCTTGATCACGGCTTGAGGTTTGAACTCGCTTGCCACAGGATCGAATCCACACCAGGCGAGGTCGCTCAGTCTCCTAAGTCGCATGTAGAATAAAGTCCATGGCGCAGTCGACAAATCGACCAGAACAAATCACCAGAAATCTCGCGTGAAGAGCCAGACCCATCCGCCGTGAGACCAACGTCCGAGCTCACGAACATTTAGCTTCCATGAGCCTCGGGCACGACGTTCACCCAGCTGTGCCCACGCGCAGCGAACGTTTCCTGACCCTTGGCAGACGAACCGAAGGATTCTCGGAGGACGCATGATGAGGGAAAAAAATGCTCAGGCTTTGTGGGTCCCTCAGCAATCGTGCGGCTGATATCGATGAACTCCGGCAACTGTCCGCTCTTTCTCCAACGTCGACCTCGCAGCGAACGCGAACCTGAATGGTCGGTGGTGGTGCGTATTCTCTCAGCCCAAGACCGTCAACTGCCTTATACTTGGCCCAGGGGGGTTGTTGGGTAGGCTACGAGGTTTCTACTCAGGGAGCAGCGCACACCCAATCACCCTCAGCATCGTCAATACCTTCCCAACCGGATGGAAAAACCTCCCTCAAGAACTCGTGAACGAAATCCTGACCTACCTCAAGGACGACTACTCGTCTCTCGTGTCCTGTTCAGAATCATGCAAGGCGCTCTTCTGCTCCACCCGCCCCCTCATTCATCGTACTCTCTGCCTCAGCACCGGCTACTCAATCGACAGATACTGTTCCAGCCCAAGTAACCGAACCCAACTCGATAATCTTCGGTTGGCGGAACAAGCCCAAGTCTTACAATACACCACTCGACTTATCGTTCGATTAGGCGTCGATTTCGTTCCGGAGAACCTTCGACCTCACCTCCGATACTTCCGTGCCATGCAAGGGATAACATCCCTCGAAATATACCTGCTGGACGCCGCAAGTTTCCTTTCCACTTTCGACGAGTGCTTCGGTCATATCGTGCCGACTCTAAAATCCCTAATCCTGATCAGTGCAAGGGATGCCATCGGAGACACTTTCCACTTCGTTTCTCGGTTTCCCTCGCTACAGGATCTGGACTTAACACAGTTTTCATTGGCACGACACAACTCCTCCCAACCATATACCCCACCAAAAATAATGACACCTCCACCGTTGAATGGAACCCTGAGGTTTCGAGGCACCTACCCATCGATCGAATTCATCCAATCCCTCCTGAAAGTCCCAGGCGGTATCCACTTCCGTTCTGTGGAAATGGGAGACACCAGAAAGGTTCCATTGCAGATGATTATTGATGCGTGCTCCAGCACCATCGAATCGATTACCTTCTGGACCGGTTATCGTGAGTATTTGAAATTATGTGCTTCTTACATCTAAACCTACCCCCCACATAAGCGCAAGTTATACCAAACTTCCGGCGATGTGCTATCCTTAAAAGGCTCAGGATCGCCCTAGCCGGTGGAATTGATACGTACTACGAGCTCCGAGTTTACCTGTCCGGAGTTCTTTCGAGCATCGTATCCCCATCCTTCTCTACATTCATCGTGAGACTCAACAGATTAAGCATACGCGGCCCCCAATGGATTCAGCCCGCCGAGACCGCGTTAGATGATCTCACAATACGAGGGGCCAAGACGGGAATGGTATTCCGAGTCAAGACTATCGATCCATTGGACAGCCTCCTGTCGAGAGGTACACATCTACTCAGATTGGAGCCGTGCCACTGGGATACAGAGTGACCGACCCATGGCTGTAATGCGGGCATTCTGAGAGACAATGTATGGATATGCACCGCCCTGTATCGCGTTAGTACTATCTATCATCTGACAGATGCACATCTATCCGTAGCTTAATTTTACACTGTAATCACGAACACCTGCACCGGACAAAAAACATCACGATAACCACCTTAAGAATATACAGACCTCTTCCCTTTCCTCCCCCCCTCAGCATCCTCCTCTGCCACCTGATTCTCCCTAATAACCCTCAAGAACGTCGTCTCCAACGTCGATCTCTCGACGGTATACTCGGTAAACTCTCCTTTCGAAGACAGAGTGTGGAATAGTTCCAAAAGCGTCATGCTATGCTCCGAGCCTTCAGCATTCACGGGGACTTCGAACCTCGTCGCCACGTCTTCTGCCATCTTCACACCGGGAATCGTGGACATGACTCGTTGAGCTTTAATGGCTTCGTCTCGAGTTCGGCATGCGAAGTGAACTTCGTAGGAGGGATAACGGGCAGCGAGGGATTCGACCGTTCCGACAGCTTGAGACCACCGATTGTCAGCAACAGAGTATGTGTTTTAGATTTTTCAACTTACCCAACATGCGAGTTGCTAGTATACCAGCCTTGTTCGCAAGCGCAGAAGCCTCCTCCATGGAATCTGCATTGTATCAGCAACGAGGGACCCAACGAGTGACCACAACGATCACTCACGCGTTGTAATGACGACGGCCTTCCCAACTGCAATATTCCTCAAGACGGACCACATGTCTCGTTTCATCTTGGCGTCAATTCCAGTGCTGAACTCATCAATGAGCAAGTTCGTGGGGTTCCCTGTAGCCAAGAGCATTTTCAGAATCCTCCTCGTGAAGGTAGAGGGACACAACGAACCCATCATAGCGATAGCAAGAGCAAGCTTCCGCTGATTTCCTCCAGACAGCTGACTGGCCAACCGATCCGCATATTGAGCCAAAGTAGTAGCCTTCAGCAGGGCATCCACGTCCAGATCGAGCTCTGGTCCGCGAGGAATGCCTTTCAACCTCCCATACAGCACCAGATGTTCGCGCACGGTCAGTTGAGCATCGATCGCCGTGAACTGGGGGCAAACACCCAACGAGAGTCTCGCGCCACGAGGATGTTGAACAACCGAGATCCCGTTGATAAAGATGTCTCCTTTCGTCGGTGTAACATCACCTCCTGGTAAATCGGATCAGTAATACCCAGCCGGTTTGCAAGCTAGTGATCGTACGGATCATGTTGAACGTCGTCGTCTTTCCAGCACCATTCGGACCGAGTAAAGCTAACACATCACCCTGAGCAACCCTAAAGGATACGTTATCAACGACAGCATCCCCGCCGTAAACCTTTGTGACATTGACAACACGGAGTGAGTCCTGCGAGTTTGTGACTGCGTTGGCTTCGGCAATCACATCGGTGGGTATCCCATCGGGTTTTGGGGTATGATTTTGTAGAGTTTTCCTCGAACGCCACCCTTTGAAGGGGAAAACAGCCCCAGAATCCCACCAGATCAATATGCCGAAGAGGGCGAAGCCGTAGACAATGAGGTAGAGGATGGGTCCACCAAATCTCCTCAGCCGTACCAGGTCGAATGTCGAGACGGGTTGGTCTCCATTACACAGGAGATTGAACAGGTTGACAGACACAAGGGCAGCCCTGGTCTGGCGTTGAAGTTGGCGAGATGCACGACACATTACGAGCGAACGGAGTGAGACTCACGATGCTGGCCACAGGGGAGGTAATGGAGATCGCCCAGTCTAGTCACACGGGAAAGAGATGAAAATTAGAGTAGGTGGTATACTTTTATACAATCACCTACGGATTTTGTCGATGATACCATCCGCTTCGGAGGATTGCGCATAAGTGAATGTAACCAAGTAGCCGATTAAGTAGACCTGCGCGTGTTTGCGTGAGCGTGGGTTAGCTGCCATTTTAAGGTATACAAACCAGAAACATGACGACTTGATAACCCGCGGCGACAGCGAAGGAAGCAAGAGGTGAAGACATGAACAAAGAGACACAGTATGCCCACAATGTGGCGGTGATCCCGTAAAGGACCATGACCAACCACTGTATTGGATGCTCAGTATTCTGCGCAATCGCTTCGCGAGAGGAACACACATACCAGGAATCCAGGCCCGTTGAAATGATTCGTAACTGTCGCGAAAATTATGATGACGACCGTTGCAACAAAAACCGTGAATAACGAGTCAAACATCAGGTGACCCAACCATAATCCAACCGGGTTCGCAAGACCATTTGACAATTGCATAGCCTGCACTGACGACCTCCGTTCTCGTGACACGTAAAGCGAGAAAAAAGCGGGGTATACTGCCTGTTGAATGTTCAACGAGGTTTCGGAGCTGACGTGACGATACTTACCATTGCGGCCCCGAAGAAGATCAGCCACCTGAAAGACCCCAACGCCCGCACGGCTCTCAGGGGGAAAGTAGCGTAGTTGGCTCCGATAATCGAAGTGGTCCCAGGAGAAGTTATATTCAACCTGGCGTTATACACGATGTTAGAGACCAGGTTGAGCAAGGCGGGTGCAGCGGTCCCAGGAGGGTTAGTTTCCCATGCGATTAAAGATTGGCCAGAGCTCAAGTTCAAGGAGATACCACCCAAAGGAATGTTCCGGTAGTTCTGTTGGATGGTGGAAATGAATTCCTGATTGTCGCTGATCGGACGAACGATCAATCTTCCGGTAAGGGGGCCTAAAGCAGCAGCAGCAGAGGCAGGTGCGATGAGTATATCGTCATTGGCGGGTAAAGCGGGTAGGAAAAGCGGAATGCGAGTGAGTGGTTGGTAAGTCCGCACGCACGAGACTGGCGGTTGGTTTAGGAAGAACAAAGGAATACATGAGCCTGCGATGGCGACGCCCACAGCCATAAGCAATGATAACCAAGCCCTCTTAGTGATGAGTGCACGCTTGTGGAATATGGTAAGTGTTTGTGACATCGGCGTGCGTTTGTGACCACCAGAAAGCTCCAGAGGTTCTTCCGAAAGGGATTCTGTCTTAGCTTCATCGTGTTGAATATTTACAACCTCCTTGCTCTGTTCTCGGTTCATCAGATCAAGAAAGATATCCTCAATCGAGGTGCCGCGAATATCATAGGAGTCCACAGAATAAGTGTCCGCGTGTTGGTCGAAGATCCGGAGGACATTCTCAATCACAATCGTATCCTTGGACATGAGGTGGTATGATACCATGAATGGAGAGTTGTTCGTAGCGTATGCATGGGAAGCAGCTGCCCGGATGGCCGGTAGAAGGTCCTTTGGTGGCAACTGCGCGAGCTTCTCTTGATCGTCCGTGTGGTGAAACCTAACCTCGACTGTGTATCCTTGACCAAGGCTAGACTTCAGAGCGACGGGAGAACCTTGTGCCACCAATTTCCCTGGAGCAGCTAAGATTGCAATGTCGTCCGCGAGGAGGTCCGCCTCGTCCAAGAACTAAGAAAGTTATAAGCTCAGCCTACCATCAATGAGGTTCCATGTACACCTACGTGTGTCGTGAAAACGATCGTACGATCGTACCTAACCGCATTGAGAGTCCTCCAAAGAGCACGTCTTGAGAGAGGGTCCACGCCAGAGGTACACTACGGACCGATGTCGTTAGCAACCACATGTACTGCGGGAAATGTTCACACCTCGTCTACCAAAACAATCTTTGAACCTCCAACCAAACCAATCGCAAGCTGCAACTTTCGTTTCTGACCGCCGGACAAGGTTGATGCGTTCGCATTGATCTTCTTCTCGAGATCGCAGTCCCTAAGTAACTGATCGATGTCTTCTTCGTGGTCCGCTGTATTCACCTTGATTGCATGCCAGAGCCTTAGAGTTTGGCGGCAAGTCAAGTCGGGGAACAGGACATTCTTCTGTGGAACGATTCCGATGGTACCGCGGGGCGGAATGACGTTGCCCCCTTCGAACAGGATCCGACCGCGCGTATGGCTGAGCAATCCGCCAATGATCGACAAGGAGGTGGATTTTCCAGCACTAAGTCAGAAGATAGCTTAGCCAACCGTTTGGGATGGTGAACTGGTTCCGTACCCATTGGACCCGAGCAAAACGAAAATGCCGTTCTTCGGGACGTCGAAAGATAGGTCCGCCACGGCAGTAACCGACTCCTTCCTCGAGAATAGAGGCGGCTTGAAATCCTTGCCCAGGTTTTGGACGGAGATCGCTGTGTCGGGTGGCATCGTGACGCCTTCCGCAGAGTTGGGTTTCCTCCTGCCGTACCATGTACGACCCAGCGGATTAGGAGGGTCGTAGAGTTTGCGCTCGAGCAGCACGGCAAGGTATGGCCAGAGGAATATGTTAATCTAAGAATATCCGACGTCAGTCTTGGTATCAATAGTTAAATGCGAAGGACATACGATGGCCGCAATAACCGGAACAATCACACGAAGGTTATTGTCCGGGTCCGCTTTGACGATACTGGTAGGTATTTGATGATTCTCGAAGCCACAGATTGCCCGAATCACGAAGATGTAGAAACCTGAAGGGAACAGGATGGTGAAGATGAACGCGATGCCGTTACCTGCGCCTTTCAGTACCAAAGCGAGGATCGCGAAAACGAATGAAACCAAAACAGAAGTGATGGCGGACAGTTGTGGACTTCTTCCGAAAGGCGCGGCGAGAAAGAATGACCAACTCGCAAGCGATAGCGGGAGTAATAGGTTAACTAATAGGATGATACCTACGTTGGTTCCGGCGAAAATACGAAATTTCCACACGAGAGCCATCGCTACCCAGCCGGGAAGGTAAGCAAGAGAGAGGCTGAGATGCCAAGAGCTATCGTATGGTCAATCGATGATTAGCGTGTAAACATTGATGAGGGTTTACCCACATGATTCTCGCGGAATCCTTGAGTCCCATTGCCTTAAGATGGATAGTGAGAAGGTTTGCCCGTTCTCCTGAGAACGATCCCGGAAGGTGATACGCGACCCCGATGTACGCAATGAACCTAGGTGGAGCATCGACGACGTTTCGACGTCATTGAAAGGAAAGAGGCGTACAATGCAAGTACCAGGATGTTTCGCAAACCGCGGATGTAGCTCAGCCGGAGCCCCAGCCCTTCCTCTTCGTTTGTCTTATTACTGAACGGCCATTCTAGTGGGGTGGCAACTGGGGTTCCGGTCTTTAGTTCTATGATGGCCTATCAACCTCATTAGCATACACAAGCTGAAGCCGCCTTTTCACATCACCTGGTCGACTGCCCACTGGAGCGGCAGCACATACAACTCATAGTCACTGGTGTGTTCCACGGCATTGATGTATCCATACCCCCCGTTCCCGAGGATTGTGTAATTAATCGGGCGAGTATCGGTCGGGCCGGAAGGCAGGTACTCGAAGGAAAGCCCGGCGAAACATTCGGAGAATAGATTGAAGTTCTGCGGGCATCGGACCGGGATGTCGTCCGCCTTCCCGACCTTGGAGATGGCAGCGAGTTGTTTGTTGCTGAACCCCAGAGTAACATGAGTGATGATATCATCTGCACTTGGAGTGCCCGTTCCGCCAGTGTTGTCTGCCCAAATCAACTTCCGAGAGCCATCGAATTGATACCTAAAGTTACGAACGGCCACTGGATCTGCGATACCGAACTGGGTGTTGCAGCTGAGTACAAAAAAAACAAACAGAAAAAGGGAGCTCCTACGTTATTCCTCTTGACGAAGAACTCTTGCACAACTGAAAGGAAGATCCCGTACACGACAGGTAGAACGAAGCATCGGATGATGTTGAGCTTTTTTTAATTTCAAGACAGGTCGACGCGTCAGGCCGTGGGGAATGCTTACGGCGGGAGTGATCAGGAGAGTGACTCACAATAGGATGTTTACCAAGGACAATCCAATTCTTCCAGAACAGGGCACCGAGCTGGCGAAAGAACAAGCCAGCCATTGGGACACACAGCCTTCAATGTTCCCGGTGGGTGAGGGTATAAGAGCGTGAGGTGCGCGAGGTAAGTGTATTGTTGCTGCGGCAGAGATCTCACATGTCATCAAAGCCAATTCACTGGCCGCGATGGACGGTCACCCCACCTTAGCACCAGGCATGTACATTGTCGGAGAAATTCCGCTCTGCTACCAACATCGCCGGCCGCTGCTTCATTTTAAGCAGGTTGATTGTAAGCTTAAACAACGCATTGGATGAGGCTGTGAACTACAGATGAACAAAACGATAGACACTCGGGTATATACAAAACAAAGTAATGGTGCTGCTCATTGCGAATAGAACCGTCCGATGGCCGGGCTAACACCCAAAATATCGCCAAACGAGCGTGCAATAGGAGAGACACCACCCGAAGCCTCCGCCTTGATTGCAAGGAGAGTCTCGTAAGCCATGGCAAACGCGAACTTATCGCTAGGCCCTCCATTGGAACGTGCAGCGATGGACGCCTTCAGTTTGGAAACTAAACGAGGGTCGAGAGCGAGGAGTGTCCCAATCTCGTCGGGACCTGGGTTTGATATGAAATCACTCCGCAGCTCTTCAATCCGCCGAGCGTCCGCCAGCCTGTCCGTTGACCTCTTGGTTTTGCTCCACGCCATCGTTCGTCTACCGGATTTGCTCCCCCAGTAAGTACGCCATGCATGCCGAACCTTCTCGACATGCTCCTCCAACTTTATGAGCTCCTCGCGTATGGGTTGATTCCGGCTTCCTATCTGTTCCATTGCGCGAGCAATAGGAGCAGTTAAGTCTGGATCCATCTCACCATGACCAACAACCTTCTCCCTGCTCTCTTTATACTTTTTGAGGTGCTGATTCCAGATCTCCTCCCCTTTCCTCATGAGCACATCGAGTACAAAGTAATTGGAAGCAGGAGGGAGTGCTGTCCGGTTCTCAACATAGTTCCCTCCCTTCTTCATGCAATCTGGGAGTGGATAGCCCCAGGTTCTTTGATCCTCTCTAAACCTATGCATGTTGACACAGAGGCCAGATTTCCCAGAATCAAAGCATGTTGTGAACCTATATATTGACACAAGGATATTCAACCAATCAGAGAAGGAATATGATAACACTTGGGGAGAATGGGGTTTCCATACATATAAGCAAGACGAATTGTGGTTGGGTGGTTATATCCAAGGTGGTATGTTGAATTGTCATGAAATTTTGAGTATATTCCAACCCAGGTGTTGTCAGGATTATGAGTTTGTGGCAAGTAAAATTTTTGAAACTTTTAAATCCTTACGATTTCATGTTCGTTACCCAACAAATTTCCCCAAGATACCCTATCAGTTTCACACTTTACCGAACAGACTCTTTCGTAAACACTCTTTTACCCATTTTGACTTGCTCACACCACAGCCAAGGAGATGAGAAGTGTTATATTTTAGCACTGATACCGGTGCTAACTCGGCAACTCTTCAAGGCCCGCTACACTACGATCCGTCACCCAACCATCGCTATACTCAAGTTCTTCCTCATCCTCCTGAGCCCCACTTCGAACCATGTCCTGGATCACAACCAGGCGAACCTCAGCCTCCATCTCTCCAGACACAAGGGAGTCAAACTCCTCCTGTGTTAGGATCGCTCCAATCCTAACACAGTCTGAACATTTTCTGACGTTTTCCGAAGTTTTCCTGTCAGGTCCTGAGCCATGTAACCCCCCCCTCGAGACTCTGAATATGTTTTAGATATGTCATACTCTGATGGAGTCCGAAGGACTCCGTCATGGAGTTTCTATATTCCACTTCTTTGGGATATCTCTAGTCTTCGGGTTTATGTTCTTTGCATCTTATTGATGACCCCTTCATGTCTTATCCTTATTCCTAATCCCTACTATAAGTACCCCTTGTATCTTTAGCATAAACCCCAGAATCAAGATTACTTGATATTACTCCCTTCTTATGTGATCTCTCCTTTGCTTTGACGTTGGACTCCGGACTGTGTCCGGAGTCACACCACCCTCCTTATCTTATCTCATCTCTTATCTTTTATCTTATCTTGTTTCACGTCACACATCACTCGTCACCGGGACCCAAGGAAATCACGCAGGGGACAAGGCGAAACCTTGAGCCCAAACCCTGGTAAACCCATACGTCATTCGTAATTCGTCACACGTCACGATTTGGACCCTTCGGGTCTGAATTGTAACATCCTGAGAGATTGGGAAAACTAGCTGAAGTTCTCCACCAATGTGATCAGAGGACAGGAGATGAGCGGACACTGTCAAGTTGGGCATCATGGTGACCGCCCTCATCACACTCAGCATCCGATAACCCCTTGCTTCCTGATTCAGAATCTGCTGCTGATCCTGAGTCAACTCCATGACGGGCGTGGCGCAACTTGGAGCGGATCTCTTGCTCGACCCCAAGCCATCAAGAGTAATTGGGATGGTGCTGTCCTAAGGCCTTTTGGTAAGGGTGATAATCATGTGAAGTCTTGGAGGAACCTACAGTTCCTTGTCGCTGCCATGCCCCTACGATACGGTCTTTGATCTCCCATGCTTCTGTCTCAGAGATAGCCCTCAAAGTGGTACATGATTCCACCACCGTACAACGAGGACCCTGAGACAGTGGAGGGACGGGAATAGGGACGATGTTCTCCACTGGAGCAACTACCGGCGTCAGAGAACTGGCTTCCAACTGCGGAGGTGAAGGAGTCAGATCACAAGGAGGAGTCGGAGAATCGGAGAAAGTCAGAGCCTCTCCTTCCCCATCCAGCGGACTGGACGACTGAGGATGGCAGTTACACATCTTTCCCCGAAGAGACAGGAGACCACGCCTGTGAAGCTCCAACTCCGAGGAATGACTCCCCACGAAGGTGACCAGAGTGTTGTGTTTATCCTGGAGTGTGTTAAGGCAGGAGTGATGGCGATTCAGATGAACGCCGTCTTTCTCCAACTCCTTGTTGACCTTCTTGTTGGCGTTGAAGGAGAAACAATCCACCGCCAACAGACAGCTGCTCAACTGGCACTGGGGGCAGACCCCCCCTTACCCTGCAGGCAAATTGAGAGTTTTTTGAGAGTTTTTAA